>JARVGP010000585.1:0-36397 GCA_029876185.1 Mansonella ozzardi | reverse complement strand
AAATATGATCTGATTGAATTGAATAATTTTAAATAAAGTGCAAATTTGCCATTATGTTTTTCTAATGGCTAAAAATTTTTTTGACTTGATTATTAAAAATCTCGTAAAGTTTTCGGGTCAACTAAAAATTTTTTTTTTGTCTTCACTTCCAAAATTTCCTTTTTTTAAAGCCTTATATAATTCAAAAACTATTGTCCACAAATGTAGAATGTATTTATTGTAAGATTTCATTTCTGATTTGATTTTTAAGTTTGATTTCTCACTTTTCTTAAAAGTCGCGTTGTGTCAGAAATGAATTCCAAGTTAATTCATGATTTAATTTCTGATTTAGTTTTCAATTTTCCCTTAGCTTCTCATTTTCTTAAATCATTTCATGCTATCATAAAAAACACTAACATTTTCAAGTGTATTGGGTAAATGATAGTAAAAATCATAAAACTTTGAAAAAAAAACTTGAAGCATTTGAAATAATGATCTGTTCAGATTTAATGATAAAAGGACTAGGCCTTAGGGCAAAAATATTTCAATTAAAAAAATTTCTAAAATTATCATTATTTTCTAATTTGAAGAAGAAATAACAGTTTTTTCCATACTCATCTCAGGTGTATTAAAAATGAAATCCAAATTACAGTAATGTTTTTTAAAAGTGATCCGATAGCAGTGATATCATGATTATATCACTGGATGAAAATTAAATTTAAAAAAATTTTTTTTCCAAAATATTTCTTTGTAATTTTCATTTATGCATTCCATTCATTTTTTTTAAACATTTCCCTGTATTAATAATGATCAGTTGCCATTTTTATCACTAAATTATCACTAGCATTATTTTTACTGTTCTTAAGCTTTTAATCTAGTTGCTATTAATTCCTCATTCATCACATTCTCACTTTAAAAATAATTTTATCATTATTAATCATTGTTACCATCATCATAATTATCATCATCATCTAATATACATTATCATTAATGTAATCAGCATCTAATATCCTTGTCATAATTTTTCGTGAATGCTACACTTGACGAAGAACAAGCACTCATGTCATCACTTGTCAAGTTTGATTGATAAGGACAAATGCGTATATCAATTGCACCTGACAAATTATTTCACTCTTTGTGAAAAGATTAGTTTTATTCTTCATCTATTTATTTCTTTCTCTTCCTCTCTCTCTTACTTCCTTAATTTCCCTTAAAAATAACTTTCTTACTTCCTTAATTTCCCCTAAAAATTTGAAATGATTTGTTGCAATAAAACAGGTAAGCAAGATATCACTCAAATTAAGGCGCTAAATTGATAAATGATACTTTATCACTACTATTATTACTAACCACTTCTTCTACACCAATAACAACTGCTAAACTACTGCTGTTAACTAACCTACATCAATCAATGGAAATGTCCAAAAAGATTTGTTACAATCAACAATAGTAATATGTCATTTTTGACATGTAAATATATCTTTTAGGATAAATTTAGGGAAAGTGAAAAAAAATTAATTTTACTTATTTAGAATCAATTTTAAAATTATAAATTAAAACGGTCTTAAAAATTTTTACAATTTTTTCTTTTTTAGCAATAAATTTATTGAACAAATAAGAATAATTTTCTAAGCATACAATGATGTGATTGCTAAAAATTTTGTTTTACCTTTTATTTTTTGATTAAAATTCAAATTTTCATTTAAATTATAAAAAATGAAACGTTAAAATAATGAATGGGAAAAAGAAAAAAAAAAGGAACAACAAGAAACAATCAGCAGCAAGTACAAAAAATTTACTAAGCATATAAATTTTGATTTACCAAGCAAATAAAGATAGTTTTGCAAAATTCTGTCTTTTTTTCTTTTTCATTAATATTTGATTTTAAATTTCTGCAATATTTTAAATTTACAAAAAAAGAAAAAAAAATTAATCATATTATAAAACAAATTCTAAAGGTCAAAGATCAATTAAGATTATAATAATTTGTTGAATGGAAAAATGAATTTGTACATGAACACAGTTTCTGTTCTAATTCTAGCAGCAAAACAAAGTGTGCCAAATAGTCCTATTTGTTTTCTCGCGAATGAAATTGGCTAATCATTAAATGTTAATTTTTGCTAATTAATTAATCTTTAGCATTTTTATCATAATTCTACAAAAAACAAAATAAAAATTGATTCAAAAGAAGAAAAAAAAATTTCAAAATAATTCAATCATTTGAAAATAAATCATATATCTTTCTCTCTCTTTGTTAATTACGATAGATTTTTGTTGATCAATTCTAAACACAATTCATTTTAACATTCACCTAACGATTGTGCTCATTTTGTGTAAACGATGATGCTTAGCAGTTGTGTGGACAAGAGAGAAGAAAGCTGTGACCTGTAATTCCGTTAGACCACTTGACACTTAACAGAACAGAAGAATAGAACTTTTACCAAATATTTGCATATGTCTGTCTGTTTATCTGTTTGAGATATACGTATATGTATGTGTGTGTGTGTGTATGTATGTACAATTCACTTCAAACTTTCAAATGTTGTTGTTTTTATTCATTGTTATTAATGAAAACAAAGAACAAGAAGGAAAAAAAAAGAAACCATTGGGCAATTTGAAGGGTTTTATTTACAGAAGTGGTCAATGATATCTGTACTACTCAAAATGGACATTAACTGATTCATTTAAAATGACGCTGACTAATTCATTTCTTTTTTTAATGTAACAGTGATTTGCGTCAAATGTCAAAGTTCATTTACTTATTTTCAATTTTCGAAAAAAAAAGAATAGGAAATTACTTTTTGACAATGTTATGAGTTTCCAAGCATAGAAATTAATAGACTATTGATTTCGTTAAAATTCCGCAGATAAAATTGAATGAGAAACTTAAGAGATGATCAGATAATTCAACGTGGTCATTTTTAAAAACAATTTTAAATTGTTAATTTACAAAGAAAAAAAACCTTTTGAATGCTATTAATGAAATTGTCTCGGTTAAACTATCATGCAAAATATTCGACTGATAGGTAAATTAAGAAAACTTGAAATTATTTTAGTATAACGAATCAATTGATCGATAAAATTAATAATTAATTGATCCACGGATAATTAGCTTAATTAGCTAGGATCATTCCACAAAATCCTCATGATAGCAGTAATAAATGTTTGCAGTGAAAATTTTATTTTTTAATTCATAATTTCAAATTTTAGAAAAGATACATTAAAAGTATAATGTTTTTATCACAAGATAGTAAATACATTTTAAAATACGAATGAAAATACTGTTCCTGATGATGATCATGATCAATAATACATTATTCTTGAATCTGTGAATTGAATCTATTGAATTTATGAAAATGGACAAAGAATTAAAATACTTAAACACTGCATTAAACTTCCAACAATATTAATTGTTGAAAATTTTAATAATTAAATTCAAATTATTAATTTGAATTATTTTGATTGCAGTGTTTGCATAAATATTTTTAAATTTACAATAAATCATTATATTAGGCAAAATTTGAATTATTACCTGATACCTGTACTTTAATTTAACTGGTGTTTGTGCATACTAAACATATGTAATTATTTTAAATCATATTACATTTACTAGTTATTTGTAGTACCATAAATCTTTTTAATTATTTCACTTATATTTTATCATACTAATTATTTCATTTATATTTGATTGAACTAATTATCTCACTTACAATTAAAACTGCTCCAGTATTTATCAATTTGATCAAAAAGCAAATGGAAATTTGAATTCATTTTTTTTAGCTAATTACAATCTAGTAATTTACTATGTTTTCTTTGATAGTTTTATCTGAAGAGTATAAAACAACTAAGTAAATATTACCCATGAAATAAATCTGGTAATTAATGACTAATCCGGAATTCATTTTTTCCTTTGCGGAATCTAATTTCATCATTTAATATCGAAGTCTTAAATGTTTCACACACTTATTTGTTGATGCTTTAACGAATAACCGTAACTTTCAGATTATTAGTCGTGTCATCCATTTATAAATTGATTTCATGTAAATTTTTATCTAACCATAATTATGATCTTTGATCTCTAGAATAATATGTCACTAAAAATTTTAATAACTATCATGTAAGACTTTTTACAGTGCTTAAAATTTTTTTGTATAAATATCATTTTCAGCACTAATTAATCACAACTATTAATTTCCCTTGATTAATTAAAATTATGTTTAGTTTATATGCAAATGTTTAGCAAATGTTTAGTTTATATGTAAATGTTTAGCAAATGTTTAGTTTATACGCCAAGCAAATAGAGCAAATAAGTCTAGCAAATAAAATAAAAAGGACAAGTAAATAAAACAAATAAGCCTGGCATGCTTTGCGCATTTACAATTTTTATTTTTTTGTTGACTAAACAAAACATTGTTTGGTTCTTTTCTTTATAATTTTGATTAAAATTTGATAAACTTTATATATTGGCAAAAAAATTTCTTTGTAGTGCATCTGGTGAACGTAAGGAAGATTCCGATATATCCAGTGATGACGGCTTATTTGATATTAAGCATCAACAACAACAGCAGCACCAACAACAACACCATCAACGACACCAGCAACAGCACCAACATCAACAACAACAACAGCAACAGCAACGACAACAATGTACACAAATGCTTCTGAATCCATCATCAATGTCAATGACAATGTCATCATCCATTCCGGAAACAAATAGTAATATTGCTGCAGCATACAGTAATCAATTAGCTGTTGCAACTGCTTCAGGATTTAATTTTCCCTACAATTCAACAAATCAACCCATGCAATACATTCCGAGTGCTGATATGTTATATATGACAAATTATCAGTCATTGTGATTGAACGCAGTGTTTACATTATTTTCTAAGTAATTTTAAATAATTTAAATTATTAGAGTCATTTTCTTTTTTTTTTGGAATTATATCATAAATTGTTGCAGGCAGATATTTTAGCGCGTTTAATATCCAGCCAAATATTTTAACGTTTCAATGTCGCAGCTTAGATATTTTGGCTAGCACCTTTAATGTTGCAGCCAGATATTTTAGCTAGCATTTTAAATATTGCAACTAGATATTTTAGCTAGCATCTTTAATATCATAGCCAAATATTTTAGCGCCTATTTAATTTAATTATACAAAGAAAGAAATTCAAATCGACAGTTTTTTGATATGAAAATTTTTCGGTTTGTTTTTTTCTTAAGTGATTATAATTTTAATAATTAATTAAAATTCATTCCAAACTATAAAAATATAATTGGATTTGTTATATGGTCTAATTTATTTAGCTATCAAATTGTTTAACAGCAAACAGCTATTATTACTACTATACGATTATCATAATTGATAAGATCGGTTGATAAGATCATTTGATGATGAGTCATTTTGTTTCCCCGCAATAACTGATAATTTCTTTGGCAAACGATTTTGTTATATTTTGATTCTATGTAAAATATAAACTTTTTTTTTTTAATGGATAGATGCATTAATTAAACAGTTCATATTTTCAATGTGTATGTGAATGCCTCTTTATGTTTCATATGAACTTTGGAAAATTTTTTAAATTGAAAACTTAACAAAAAAAAGGTTAAATAAAAAGGAAGGAAAGTAAGTAGATTGAGAAATGTCATTCGAATAATAAAAAAACTTAAATTTCAGAGAGATACATGAACATTTTTCACTCTGAATATTATCTATTTTATAAGAATAACTCGAACAAAATTATCGATATTTTTATCTAGGACAATAATTTAAAATCAAATAAAATAATTACTTTGAATAGAATTCAAATTAATGAATAAGAAATTAACGCTAGGAGATTTTGATTTCGAATTTTAATTAATTAAATTTGATTAGTTAAAAAAAATGATTCTTCATTCTTTGTTTTTTTTTCTTTAAATTTTTTGTAGTAGATGGCTGATACATTTCCCATGATATCTTTTATCATTTCAATACATAATATAAATGTAATTTTTCTTCAATGATATGTTAACAAAACAAACAAATTTTGCAAATTGATCACTAAAAATCAATTCATTGAATCGACCAATCAATCAGTCTATCGAACAATTAACAATATTAGAGAAATTAACAAATTAACACAAATATAAATAAAACGAATTGTGGAAAAATGTCCAATAAAAAGAATTATTAATAAAATTTAGTTAAAAATAGAATCTTGGCCAATAATTCGAACATTTTCAAAATTACTGACAAATTGTATTTCAAAAATCAAAATTTTAGCAATTAAGATTTATTTTAACAATTTTTTTGATTATGATAAATTAAGTTTGAGCAAAAAAAAAATTAAGGAAATTTAATTAAAAAATGTATTAGAAATGATAGCACAGAAATGTAAATTGTACGAGACGTATGTATTGCAAAGATCTTTTTGACATGCATATAATTGAATTTGATCGGAACTATCGGAAAATTACCTGAAGAATGGAAATGAATGAAATGATTAATGAATTAATGGAAATGAACTTGTAATTCCAATATAATATGCAACAGTATTACAGTCCAAGTAAATTTGATTTATTCTTTATGGTTTTTTTATTGTAAAATTATTTGGGAAAAAAACATAAGCGTTTAATTGTATCCATAAATGAACTTTTGCTAAACTAAAATGATTAGTCCGAAAAAAATATGTTTATCAATAAAATGATTGGTCCGGCAATGCAGTATACTAATTTGATTACAAAATTACTTGATGATAGTTCTTTTTCATTATCAGTTGCATGTAACATTGGAAGATTAGAAGTAATCTAAAAGACGTTAAAAGTGAAAAAGAAAAAAACTTGTTGAATTTATTACATGGAAAATATAGGAATCGCTCTTTTTCAAATTATTAATCAGATGATATAAAAAAAAAATCATCATCGATTTTAAAATAACATCATAAATGAATGAAATTAAGATTAAAATTTTATGATAAATCAATCAATCATTATTTTTAGATTAACTATTCAACATTTATTGCTTTATGAATATTTGTAAATTCAAATTATAACTTTCCAAAATCTTAAAATCGCAACAAGAGAAAAAGTAGAAACTGACAAGAAATTAACTTTCATTCACGTGTGTATTTCATGCAAGAAGTAAAGTTGTACGTGATACAATCTATCATGTAGTTGCTCATTTCTCACCTAAATTCTATTATTTCAAATTTAATGATCAATCATTTAATGGTTCATTGCATTCACAAATGTTAAACTTTAACTTAGATTTGTAAAAAATTCTATAGGCAATGTAAATCCGTACATCAAATAAGTGCTATAAATTCTGGAAGTATTTTATTACTTAAAGAAAAAGAAGCAAATTAAAGGAAAAAGAGAGGAAGAAGATTACTTTTGTTTCAATCATTAATACAAAATTTTTATCAGATAACTTTTTCGAATTAATTCGATTAAACAAAGAATTCCAAAATTTCCCATCAAATTAGTTGCGGATTTATGAAAAGGATTTTAAAATTTTCTCGTAATTTCCAACTTGTTCTAATTAATGATTCTTGTTTTTATTAATAACTCCTTTATATCGCTGCAATAAATAGGTCCTTCTCTTTCAATTCAATTTGTTCACTGTCATCCGTCCATTATTCATTTACTGAAGTATTTCGTTTAAACGACAACTTACAATCAATAATTAACAATCTTCCACAAAAAGTCAGTTTATTCGAAAAGTTTACTTTTCATCGTTTTTTTTTTTTTTTTTTTACCGTAGATTTTTTTGTAAATCATAATAAAATTTGATCACTCGTAAAAGTAATGGAAAAAGTAATTAATGAAATTGAAAAAAATCCATGAACGAATTTTTTTCCAATTTAAAAAAACTAGAAAACATGAGTTGATAAGTATCATAATATTATTGGTAATTAGCTAACTGTTAAATTACAGTTTTTTAATAATTTCTGCTTACATTTTTTAAATTTCAATTAAATTTGAAAATATAAACTATAAAATGAAAATTAAGTTGCACTAAATTGTCTCATTGCGTCGAAAACAAATTTAAACTTTGTATTAAAATGGATTTAAAAAATGATTTAGCATTTTTGTTCAATATAGATTATTATTTGTTAATGTAAATTAATTAGCTGACAAAGAATGTAGCATTAATTTCCTTTTATTTTTGATTATTATTTTAAAATTTCATTCAAATTTTTCAATTTTGTTAAAAAAAAGATTTTCTTTCACAGCTGAATCAAAAAATGTTTCCGTTGCCATTATCGATCCAGTCAATCATATCGATACTATTATATTTGATTGGTATAACAATTAGCATGCAAATTTGGCATTTGTTCCCAAAACGAGTAAGTGCAAATATATTTATTTGTTTGCTAAAACACATCGTATAACAAGAAATCCTATTTTAAATTTTAAGTTAATCGTATAAAATTTTAAAATTTGAATAATTATAAATCAGATAATTTTAGAAATAATAAATCAGTTTTTGTTCTTCAGCCAATACCAAAAATTCAAGGTGGCAAACAGCAGTACAAAGAACCTGGAATTAATAGAATCCGTATAGCAAGCAATGATTTTAAGGTATTACTAACATGAAACAAGCATACTAAGATATGATTTGTATTCAGCTGCAACTAGATCAATCAACGTTAGTCAAGTTAACGCATACTTATCTATCTTAATTGAAATATATGCTTTAGTGAAAAAATCTTTAAATTCATAAGTTCCAATTAACAATAAATAAATAACGTGAAAATTTTTGGCGAACAACCAAATTGATTTATTTGCAATTATTTCAGCAAATCACCATAATAAGTATTCATCTTATTGATTTAGTTTTCATTTTAAGTATTGGAGCGAGCATTTACAACATTTGATAAATAATTTTATAAATTGATTGTTTCGTGTTTTTTTTCTTAATTCTCTTTTTAAAACATTCTACTTCTCGCTCTTTCTTCTTTTTTTTACCTCTGTGATAACAGCTCAATGATTCACATTGAAATGATAGCAATTAATTTTTTTTCATCGAACTGATTTGCTTGTTGGAATTTCAATGCGTATTTTATTCTTAAAAAGTCAGCAAAATAATTAAGAACTTTTTTCTGTTAGAATGAAATTATATTGATGTCAAAAATAAAAATACATTTTTGTCCTATCAGCAACTTTTTATTTATTTCAAAATTAATCGGCAATTTCAGCAGTTGACTTTTAGACTTAAATTCCTAAAAAAGCTATGCCGATTGTGAAATATTAAAATTAATTTAAAATTAGTGACAAGCCATTTCAGAATAGTATAGTTTTCAGGAAGCATTCAAAATGACATTTCATTTAACACGCATATATATATATAAACTATCAAGTCCTGAATGAATTAAAGGAACAGAGGTAGTTTCTAGACTTCTCGAAAATTTACAAGCATTTCCCACAACTTCTCTTATTGCTTTCCTTCTTAAATGTAGTGGTACTACAGCATGTCAAAAAATGATTGTAGAATTTATAGCATTGTAAATATTCCAAAAGTTACTTTTTCTATATTTCGGCACAGTGCTCTTACCTGCTTGCAACAAACTCTACCTGACCAACAGCTTTATAGAAGAAGAAATAAAATTTTACCGAATAACTTGTTGCCGTAAGAATAATTAATTAATTAACTGATAATTAACTGGTGGACAATTGATTGGATTTTCTGAGATTGTTAGCGACTTTTTGAAAACAAGTTTACTTGATCATTAGTTTTTATTTAACAAACAAATTATGCAACAATTATTTAACGACTATTTTTAATAAGAATAGATGAAAAAACATGAAAAACTGAGCTTGAACCATTTCAGGAACATTTCGTACTGATGAGATGAAATGTGACAAAATTTAAAAAAAGCAAATGTCCCATTAAATATTTTGCTAAGTTTACATACGAATAAAAAATTTTCCCTTTTTACTTGATCCCTGATATTTTTTAATTTTGCTTTTGCTAATTTGACGACAACTTTTTAAGCATCAATATTTACATTTTTGCCCAGCTGCTCTTACTTCTGACTTCAATTTCTTTTTTCAATTTAAAATTCCTTCCTATTTTTTTTTCAAATTCAATCCATAAAAATTAGTGTTTAACAAATTTATTTTTTTTTCTTTTTCATGCCAAAATTAAATCGAATTTTCTTTCCGAAATAGTTTCAGTTAATTGAAAAAGATTGCTTTTATCATTAATATAAAATTGTTGTGATGTTGCCATCAGATCACCTCATCTAATTTTGTTTTTAGGCAATTAATGATCAAATTAAATTTTCATATCTCTCCAATAAAATAGGAGCAGAAGTTCATGAGTGTAAAAGTACAAATTCATACGAGTTGAGTGAAGAATGTATTGAAAAAATAATTTTTATATCTCATTCTATTAATGTGTAAATTATTCAGAAAATATTCAAATGATAATATTTTTTATTCATAAAATGTTGATTGTGCAGCGAATTCTTTCCTACAATCAGTTTGTTCGCACTGATAATGAAATGATTTCTCGTGCCCTATCCTATGGTTTATATATTCCGTTTGATTCATCATAGTCGCAATACATCATAATGCTTATCTGAAAAACTCCTGATGCATGATGCCTGCTTTTTCAACTTCACATAATCCAGTATGAGCAATGAAGTTTTTAAATAAACCTTTTTAAGAAAAAAGGAACCAATTAAATAAAATTTAAATTCATAGATATGCTAATGTTCTATCAAGTTATCTTTTTATTGAAGACTTTGAAACAGTTTTTGCATTGAACGTTAGGTTGATGTTACTTGTGTCTATGAAATACTTGTAAAATGTTGAATATTCGCTCACAGCCGGATTTTTTTGCATTCATAACGAAATGTTTCTCGTGCCGTCTCGCGTTTTACATATTCAGTTCTTTTTGTTATACTCGCAGTACATTCAGGATAAAAACAGTCATACTTATCTGAAAAACTCTCACACGAAATTTATCTTTATGATCAGATAATTACGGTGTTCGTTATGAGGGTTGGAAAAATGTCGTAACATAATGTAATTTTTTATTGCTATTCAACATCACAGATGCTTTGCAAGGCATTTCACATGCATTATATTTCATGGGACAAATATAAGACTGCAAAACTTACTGTTTACTTCGCGACACTTTTGTTTTTTCTGTGATCGCTTAAGTGTAAAGAAATCGTCACAATGTTTGCATTCAAAACGAAATAGCTTTTTGTCCTTTCTCTTATGTTTTATATATTTCCTTTTCGTCTTCATACTCGCATTGTACTTCCGAAGAAACACAGTTATTGCATACTTTTTTCAATCAACACCTATATCTGCGCCGAGTACTGACTCCAGATTCATGTGAGCGAGGATATTATGGTCATCTGAGAAGAGATTATTGTTTATGTGATTCGATTGAATTACCGCTGCATCTTGGTGTGAAGTGTGTGAGGCAACAAGTTGGTGAAGATAAATAGGTATAGCATTTTGTGAATTAGGATTAATTTTCATCATTATTGGGATTACGAGGAGCTTTTGAGCAGAAGCGATGCAAAGCAAATGCCGAACCAAATGATATATGCCATCAATCCTATCGCTTGTTCAGTTAAAAATTACCAAATTAATGAAATTGAATTTTTACACTAAGACTACATATAATGGAATTATGTAGTACTATAGTCAGAAATGCAATCGAACATTAATATGTTTGAATGAATTTTACAAACTTTTAAGATCAATATCACCATTATAGCCAGGAACATTTCGTCAAATATTTTCCCTTTGTCTAAAATAAAAATTATTAATTGGATATGCAAGAAAATATTTATGAATGCATTGAATTCTCTCAAAAGTATAATTGCATAATTGCATAATTGCAAATTTGAACTAAGTTATAAGAAAATTCTTGAGGTTTTTTTTTTCAGTGAATTTAGTTCGAGAAAATTGTGCATATAATAGACTGAATGAAATAACTATGGGAAGAAATCTGAGTAGAATTATTTCTAAATTTTTTTTTGTTCCTTTGAGTTTTTTTAAAAATGAAATATCTTTCTATGACAAAGAACATGTCAGTGGCATTCAGAGATCAGAAGCATGTATTAGAAAATAATTGCATGGAATCAACCCAATCACATAATGTTCCCTGTCCAATCGATCAGACGTTGTTAGCTTTTTCCTGAATCCGTTCGAATTTTCCAGCTTAAAATTCCTGGATTCGCATCATTACTTGGATGACGTTTTTATTTTCATGTTATCTGCATCCAAGTTTTAACAGAATGATTAATTGAAAACTTGCCGTGTAATTTTTTGCTCTTTTTTGAATTGGAATGAAAATCATTCACTGCTCGATTATCACATTTGAATAAAAATCTGCTTTTTAAAATCGACCAATTTTCTCAACAAAAATTATAAAATGAAAAATGATAAGCATTTTTTCGCTTCTTTCAACTAATTAATTAATGTTAGAAAAAATAAAATAATGAGGATATTATTGTTACATTACTGGTGATTTTAAAGCAATAATTATTAATTATTTCAATTATACCTGTGACTGGTAAAAATAATATTCGTTTCGTGTACTGTGCAATAACTATGTACCATATACTGAATGATTTTAGTACAGTTGATATGAAATCAGTGATGAAAGCAGTTTTTTTTTTGAATTTATTTCAATGCTTGTGAAAAAAATTTTTTCAAATAAGCTGTCATTTATTCAATATTCACGTATTTGTTTTTCTGGTTGAATAAATTAGGAAATACAAAAAAATAAATAAATACGAAAGATCTGCAGAAGATATTAAAAAGTTGAAATAAACATAGTAAATAAAGCGAAAATATGGCTATTTGATTTAATTATACAAAGAAACCTATTTAATTTAACTGTACAATTAAATTTGTGCGAAAATTTTTCGATTTCTTTTTTTCTTAAGTGATAATAATTTTATTAATTAATTAAAATTCATTCCAAACTATAAAAATATTACTGGATTTGTTATATGGTCTAATTTATTTAGCTATCAGAGTAACAATAAACAGCTACTATTACTACTATACGATTGTCATAATTGATAAAATCATTTGAGAATGAGTCCTTCTTTTTCCCCGCAATAACTGATAATTTCTTCGTCAAAGGATTTTGTTGTAATTTGATTCTATGTAAGATATAAACTACTTTTTTAATGGATAGAAACAATTCATATTTTCAATGTTTGTGAATGTCTTTTTATGTTTTATACGAACTTTGAGAAATTTTTTGAATTGAAAACTTAACAAAAAAAAGGTTAAAAAAAGGAAAGAAAGTAAGTAAATTGAGAAATGTCACTCGAGTAATCAAAAAACTTAAATTTCAGGAAGAGAAATACAGAAATTTCTTTCACTCTGAACATTATCTAGATTAATTCGAAGAAAGTTATCGTTTGTTTTTATCTAAACTATTTTAAAATTTAAATATATTCAAATTAATGGATAAGAAATTAATACTGGGAGATTTTTCATATTTTAACCAATTAAATCTGATTAATTAAAAGATGATTCTTCCGTTTTTGTTCTTCTCCCTTGTTAAATTTTTTTGTAGCAACTGATCCATTTCAAATCATATCTTTTATCATTTCAATATGTAATATAGATGTTTCTTTAAAATGATATGTTAACAAAACAAACAAATATTGCAAATTGATCACTAAAAATTATCTCAATAAATCGATCAATATTATTTGAAGAAATTAGCAAATTAACATGAATATAAACAAGTATGAATTGAGAAAAAATTTAGTTAAAAATAAAATTTTAGCAACAAGTCGAACGCTTTTAAAATTATTAACAAATTGTATTTCAAAAATTGAGTTTTAACCATTTTTTTTGGTATATAAAAAATTAAATTTGAGCAAAAAAAATTATAAAAATTCAATTGAAAAATATATTAGAAACGATAACACAGAAATATAAATTTTATGAGACGTAGATGTATTGCAAAGATCTTTTTGGCATGCACATAATTGAATTTGATCGGAACTATCGAATAAGTACCTAAAATGTTTAATCCATTAAGAAATTATATTTGCTTCATTATTCCTGTTAGCCATTTTCAAAATTTTTCAATAAAATTGCAAAAAGTAAAATCATTTTTACAGATGATGGAAATATTTTAATTTGCAAATTGACAACTATAAATTATTCAAAGAAATAAAAAGTATAACAAACCTTTCAGCAGATATGAACAGATCACGTAACCTAACAATTGCGCATGAATTTGCTGCACCAAGTGAGTTCAATGTTCGATTATAGTGGATTATATCAGATATGCAACCACGTAAATAACCTTCACGTCGCCGTCCTAAAATAGCTGCTAACTTTAAATGTTCATTGACTTCATTATGATTACATTTTTAGGTTTATTTGCTAATTATTATCACTGGTAATACTGTGCCATTATTATTAAAATAGTGATTTAAAATTTTTAATTATTTATAAACTTTTTCAAAGAATTAATTTTATAAAATTGAAATTAAGAATTTGCAATTTTGCCAAATATTTTTCTATGATCATAAAAAGGCTTATCAGCATGAAAAGCAAACTTATCATTGCATATCTGTTGATAAGCGTTATCGCTGATAATTTTTCATGATTACAATAAACTTACTAAAATTATTACACTTTTCATGATAAGTTACTTTGAAAGTTTTAATGAAAATATTTTTGTAATTTCAAATTGTTTGAACTTCCTTGCTGTAATTTCAAACTGTCTGAACTTTCTTATCGTAATTTCAAACCCCTAAATACTTTTTGCTGCATTTTACATTGCAATTTCTTTTAAAAAATATGTTTTTTAAAATAAAATTTTGTTTTTGCTAGCAAATCAATTGCCAAGGTTTTTCATCACTGATAATATCACTGTTACAAAAATTGTTGTTAGAACAAAATTGGCTGATTAGTAATTATCTAGCTTAAGCAATAATAATGCAAATACTTCTGTTAATCGAATGATTGATACTTAAAATGGACTTTCATCAAGAAATTTCACTCACACAATTCAATCTAATGATCGTTTTGTATTATTAGACGGGACATATTTCCAGTAATTCTCATTCTTAAACGGAACAAATTTCCAATTATATTTTCATTTTTGAACGGGAAATATTTTCGGCAAATTCTTATATTAAACGGAACATGTTTCTTATATTAAAATTCTTATATTAAACGGAACAAAATTCTATTTTTTAACCGAAACATATTTCCGCTAAGTCCCATTTTTAAGCAGAACATTTTTATGGTTATATTCTTTCCTTGAACGGAATATATTTGCTGTAATTCTCACTCTTAAACGGAATGTATTTCCGGTAATTCTCATTTTGATGTGAGGAATAATTCACTTCGATAATTTTTTTCACTTTTTTCATTTTTTTTTAAATAAAATTTTTTTTTCATATTTTTACATTAAAAAAAAAGAAACCGATGAAAATTCCATTTTTGATTAATGATTGACCATTTCATTTCGATTTCATTTCATTCTATTTTATATATATATTGGAAAGATTTCTTATCTTAATCCCATTGGGAATTCCAAAACATTTTGTATTCAAGCATTTCTTAATGCTTCTATTTAAAAATGTTTTTTTTGCTTTACATTTTTAAAGTAACATTAAATCAATGACTTGTTTTTTTCAAAAAAAACTTTTTTAAATTTTTCAAATTAATGATTAAATTGATGTCATCAATTTTATTTGCCGATTTTAAGAAACAAATGCTAAATTTATTTCAAAGAGTTATTTGAAACAAATGAATTTTTTAATTTTGCTGTTCCTGAAACTATTGAATTTTGCTCTGTTTATTTTTTTTTTTACCTCCAAGACGATCATTCATTTTTAATATGACGCATAAATCGGAACAATTCTTCCAGTTCAGATAGCGACCATCAAAACTGAAAAAATGTTAACGTTATTATAAAACTATTCAAATTTTTAAATAAATAGCAATTACACAAAAAAAAAGAAACGATCTTTGGAAGAGAATGTGAAATTAAAATTAATCGAATTTCTTTCAACTTGCATAACGATCAATAATAATAAGTTGATAAAAATTTTTTTAAATGACAAATGCAAATTTAATATCTTTTTGTTTTTTGAAATTTACTTATTCACTATTTTTTTTAATATTTCTGCTTCACACATTTTCATTTTGATGGCATTTTTTTTCATATATAAAAATAAATTTTTTAATAAAATCCAAAAAAAAACCAGATTGACATTTATACAGTATTCGCATCAATCGCTCATTATCATCAGTCATCATTGTTAATCACTGTGATTAATTATCATTATTGTTATTTTAAAGCGGTCTTGCAAAAATGTTGACAATAATTTTTGTCAGAAATATGAATAAAATTATAACTGTTTTTGGTTCGTTATAACATAAGCCAAAAAAGTTGTGAAAGTTACTTATTTTAAACGTAAAAGAAAAAAAACAGACGGACAAATTGATTCCAAAAAAGGTTTCATTTAATAAACAATAATTCAAAAAATATTTATTGCTTGAAAAAACTTTTATTAAATTTCTGAAATTTTGGACTTCTTTTTTAAAAAAGTTTTTTCAAGTTTAAACATTCATTTGTTAATGCGAGTAGCTTTTTTTAAAAAAAAAATCTTTTTCTTCTGGATTGAAATTTTTTAGATAGATAAGTAAGTTTCAATAAGTTTTTGTTTTAAGTTCTTTAGTTTTTTAATACAATTCTAATTGAGCTGAAATTGATATGCAATGTGTAAATGGGACAAATTAGGCTCGTTAGGCCCCTTTTTTTAGATCTTAGCTTTTTTGTCACATTTGAAAGAATATTCTATTGTATAATTTAAAGCTATTGAAGCAATTGTGATATAATTTTAAAAAAATGGAAATATTAATATGATGCCTTAAAAAAAGTAATTGCTTCAACTGATGAAGCAGAGAATTATTGCAGATGAAAGAAGACTAGTATATTGGAAAAGCCTTGTGTATTGAGAGAAATCCTGTGTATTAAGAGAAGCCTACTGTATTGAGAGAAGCCCTGTGTATTGAGAGAAGCCTAGTGTATTGAGAGGAGTCTAGTCCATTGAACCAAAAAAAAAAGTATAGTAAATTGATGTAGACAGATTTGAAATTCAATTAAATTAAATTGAAAATAATAATCGATTGAGTTAGAAAATTCAGTTAACAATTTGTATTATAATCAAATGATTGGAAGATTTAGTTAAGTATTTCACACACAAATATTATTCAAATCTTATTTCTCAGCAATTTTTTTCAATGAAATTAAAAATTTTAAGCATTAAAAATTATGAATTATGCTAGTAAAATTTATCAATAATGAAAAATGATAGATAAATTATGGAGTTCTTATTAAAATTTATCTTTGTCAGGGAAAAATCATAGACATGTAATTATGGATTATCGACTGCTGAGAATTCAATCAATAAGTATGACCGATAAAGGGATAACAGATCTGTTAAAATTTAGCTTATCAGTAAGAAGCAAAAAATCTAAAGAACACACATTCAGTCATTAAGGTAAATAAGCATTCTTTAAATTTTGTTTATTCCCAACTTTTTTCTTAAGTGTTTGAAAAGATCAAGGGTTATTTTTGATAATCTATTTTAGTTCATTGCACAAGTAGAACATTCTTGGAACGAACCACGTATTGTTTATTTCCATTTTTTTTCATGACTGCATAATCCTTCAAATCAATCATTTTTTTCATATGAACGAAAATAGATTATCAAAAATGATCCTTGACCTTTTCAAACAAACTATCATCAACTTTTTTTGATTATTATCAACTTGTTTGGCTTTTTTTAAATGAGCAAAGATATGAAAGAAATTTTTATTATTATTGCTATTATTAATTTGCACTATAAATATTATTACTATAATTAACTGTGTGTAAAATTTGAAAAACTTGAAAAGTTTTTCCATTCTCAAAAAATTCATATATTTTTTATAACATTAATAATAACAATAATAATGACACATGAATAATAATATAAAACTTTCTTTTTTCAAAAGTTTATGTATTTTCTAATAATAATAATATTGATAATAATAAAAATAATAACAATAATAATAACAATAGTAATAATAATAATAGTAATAAAAATAATATTATTAATGATAATAATAATGACAACAATAGTAATAACAATAATAATAAAGCAATAACATTTATAAGAATAGTAGTAATGATAATAATAGTAAAAAAATTTTTTTTTCATTTTTCACAAACATTTCCCTTTTTCCCAATTGCTTTTTTTTTTTGTAATCAGTCATTAATCATTTCAAATGATCTTCTAGCTCACTGAAATGTCACAGAAAGTGAAGAAATGAAAAGACAAAAAGGGAAAAGAAAAAAACTTGCAAACTCTCATTAATATCGATTATTGTTTTTATTTATTTTTTCTGAAAATTTCCACAATGAGTGAAAAATAAAAAAAAGGAAAAAGCACTTTTTCACTTCAAAATTTTTTTTCCAGAGTTTTGAAGAAACAAAATATGAATATTGTATGGAACTATTTCAAAAATTTTTTAATTGAATTTAAGAAATCTTTTTTGGTATTTAAACTTTTGAGTATTTAGTTTTAATTAATATTTCAAAAAATTTTTTTCGCAAAAAAAATTGAAAATTTGAGAATTTATTTTAAAAAAGGCAAAGATATTGACAAAGGTAAAAAGACAGAAGTATTGACAAGTATGGTTAATTAGGATTCTTTTTTAAGCACAATTTGTGCAGATAAAAATACTTACATATGTGCTTGAAACTTTTGATAAGTATAATTTGAACAATAAAAATAACTGAACAAGAATATGTTCTTAGACCTTGGTTTATATTGCACATCTTGTAAATGAATGGCGCAATTTATATCATTGTATAGAGTGTTTGATTGGCGGAAACTTTTCCAAGAGAAGATTATTACGGAAGATTAAAGCATAATTTTTGCAGCACAATTTTTTTTTAAGCAAAACAAATTACTTTCTTAAAAGTTTTTATATAGAATAAAACTTTCAATAAATTTTTATTTTAATGCAAGAAAAAAAGAAGAAAGTGTAAAGTAGAAAACGAGATAAGTATGATTTAATATAAAATATTAGAAAAGAAATCTAATTCATTTTTCCGCTTTTTTACTCTTAAAATAGCGCTATTAAAGCCATTGTAAAATATTTAAATTGAAACAATTTAAAAAGAGATTTAAAACTGTTGCAAAGAAAAAGAATTTGTTTGATTAATAAATTTTCAAATTCGAAATTTTTGAGCTAAAAATATACTTCACTTTTTTTTAAAATATATTTAGCGGACTTGGTTCTTTATTTTTAAATGTATTTAACTAATTTTCTGAATTGACTGATAGGCAAAATTTCAATATTTTGTTAATACATTTAAATCGCTTAATTTAATTGTGAACTAAATTCGTTCAAGCGAACTTGAAAAAGCCAATTGCATTAAAATGAATGAACACTTGAAAAAGTGTGCCCCACTAGAATTGGGTTGAATGATGAATGTAAGCCAAAGGCAAAGTTATCCATTGTTGGATTAACATTTCTTGATTAAAATTTGTCATCTCTTTCGCAAAGTGCATAAAATAAGGATATCGAAATAGCTTCTCTAGTTGGAGATGAGTGAATTACAGAAATAGGATCAAAGGTTGTCAATTTTGAATACTATGAAATTTTAATTAATACAAGCTATTAATTAACAATGATGGAATCCAATTATGTCCATTTTGCTGGTGTTATTAATAAATACAAGAATCTAAAAAAATTAAATAGAGCAGATCAGGTTAGTTCCAATTGATTTAGTTTGGGCGAATTTAGTTGGAATAATTAGTGGGAATAATTAATTGTCTCTTAGATATGGCATAATTTTTTTTTCTTTTTTATTAGGCTCATCATTTTTATCTGTCTGCTTTGATGAATTTAATTATTGTCCTATGAGATTATTGCCCAACAGGATTTAATTGGCCTATGAGATAATTTTTACTAACTGACATTATAAATGATTAATTAGTAATAAATGGTATATTAAGCAGCAAATCAATTAGGAAAAAATGGTTAAAAGAAGATATGAAATCACATTAAATATAAATAGTCAAATGATGACTCATGTAAACTTTTTTCTAAATTTTTAAAGAAAAATTTTTTAATTTTTTTAATTCAAAACTTTTTTTTGGATTTTGGAATTAATAAAATAAGTAAAGCAACTTTAATTTTGCAGTCTTAATTACTTCTTTAATAGAGTGTGCAAATTTAATTAAATTGCTTTTTTGTGGTGTAATATAAAAGATAATCATTTTATCACTTGGATTTTTGTTAATTAAATTAAAAATTTACATACTCTAATTTATTTCAAATTTTCTTTTTGAAAATGATCATTCTATCTCTTGAATTTTTGCTAATTAAATTTATTTCAAATTTTTTTGTTTGTTTTTACTAAGAAGAAATTTCAAAGATTAGACTAATTTTTTTTCTCTATTTCAAAATCAGACACTTAACTGCACTGCACTTAACTACAGAGCATTTACTTATTGCATTTACTGCGCTTACTGCATTTAATTATCCTTTAAAATGATAGCTACAAGTAATTAGGCGAAAATTATTAAATGCAATCCAAGCGGAAATTTATCTTTATGATTTCCTATAGAATAGTACTAATTGAAAGTAACTCCTGACTTTTCTATAAATCAAAAGTTGAAGCAATTTATATTTGATGAAATAATTTTTAGTTAGTTGAATGATTTTTAGTTTCGCTTTACGTGCTAATCGAGAAACAATATCCAAATGGGTGAAAGGAAAGAAAAATTGCCAAGTAAGCCTATAACGAGATTGGGGCCTGAACTTAAATACTAAGCCAAGAATAAAAGCAATCTCGACTAAATATATTAGCTATACCAAATACAATTATGAGACTGAAATTACACAACAAAACATTGATACTAATTTAAATAAATGTTGCATGTTAATTTTCAGTGCAGTTGAATTTCTTAGTATGAAATAAGTCTTGTTGCATTGGTACTGCATTAAATAATATCAGAGGAAATTAAAAAGGGAATATTTGAAATAACTCTTAAAATATGCATGAGAAAAGTTTTAAGCCTGAAAATTTGAATTGTTTTTTTTTTTTTTTTTTACAAGCATTGCATTTAACTGTCCGTTCAATTTATTAACTTTGCTTGGTTGTTGTCGTTGTTGCAGATGAATGAGCGAATTTGACAAAAAAATTATTAATTAGTACAGGAAAATTAATTATTATTAGAAAAATAATTACTGTAAGAAAATTGATTAGTATTGGATAAGAAATTGTTATTATTGTGAATTAAATATTACATTGAATTAAATTTGAAATTAAATTTTAATTATTTAAAAATAAAAATATTCCAAAAATAATAGAATTTATTTATTATTTCTTCGAATAAAATTTTACTTGCGTATTAGACAAAAATTAATTGAAACTAATATTAATTAAGAAAATTACTTACTCTGATAATGAATCGTTTGGTTTTTTTTGCTTAAATAAAAAATTGAATAAAGGTAACTTTCAGTATTAGACATAAAATTTTGCTCTTTTTAAAAAATTAATTTTTAGCTTTAAATTTCTATTGCAACTAATTTTCATGCATTAATTTCAGCTACAACCAACTGTATCCATTATAATATGCAATTTTTTTTTTGCGCCAATTAGTCATTTTCAATAATTTTCAGAAAAAAATGGAAAAGTTACTAATAAGTATTTCAAAAATTTATTTTTTTAATTTTCATATTAAAAAAGACAATTAATTTGTGCTAATTGACTCATAAAAAATTTCAGAAAAAAAAGAAATTTAAAAATGATGCCTTATTTGCTGGCTACACTAGCTTCCTTATTTGCTGTGTTGCATCATCGCTTTGTTGGAAGAGTTTTTTTTTTTTTAAGCTAATAAACGAGTTATTTTAGTGGAATATTTTTTCGAATAAATATTTGTTACAGTAACGTAATTTTTTTTAATTTTATCAAAAAGATTTTAATAAAAAAAGTGAAAGAGAAAATTTAAGCGAAAAAAAGTCATTTCAAAATTTCAATTTTACTTAATATAATTAAATGAATTAAAATCAAAATTAAATTTGAAATAAAAATATTTGGAATTTGATTTTACATGCATTTGATATATTTGATATAATTAATTCATTCCAGCTTTATAAAAAAAGATTAAAACAAGCATACCTGGATTGATCACATTTTGATGTGAATGACATTGGTCGCCGATATAGATGTGAAATGTACATATACTGATGTTCCAGATATGGACTCATACAACTGTAGCATAGAACACGTGACGCTAAAAATAAAGATGGAAAAATTTTTTTAAAAAAAACAAATTTTTGAAAAAATTTATTAAATTTAACGATTTCAATAAAAAATTTAATAAATTTAACAACTTTGTTATTTTAAATCTTGAGTTAGAAAATAAATCTGAAAAAAAAGCAATTATTAATTTTCTTTCTCTTTTGCGATTATATTTTCAATAAGAAAATTTTCAAAAAAGCATTTCTCAATTAATAATACAACTAGAAATTAAATTCAAGTTTTTTAATTAATGTTTTCCCAAAAACAAAACGGAAAGGACAGAAAAATGATTGTTCAAAAATTTTATCAGTTAGCAATAAATTGACAAATAAAATTAATTGCTGTTTTAAGAATAATTTATGAAATTTTTTTAGTGAAAGCGGAAAAGTAACAATTCGCATTTTCTCTCATTTTTTTTCCTGAATAGAAATGAAATAAGTTGTAAGTAGTGCAAGCAGCAAGTTTTAAAACGAAGTTCAATTTTTTTGTCATATTTGTCACACTTTGTCACATTTGTCACATTTTGTCAGTACTTTTTCATTATTTCTATTTCCTTTTCCTTGATTGCATTTCTCTAGTTTTCATTTTAATTTTCTTTCTTTTTTCTTTTCTTTTTTTTGGTAATTAAATTAAATTGATTTTTTTTTTCAAGAAAATTTTTATAGAAATTTGCACATTTATTCTAGCTATCACTACTGAATTGGTCGTAAAAATAAATATATTTTTATTTTAAATGAAATACACCAAATATTAAATTAAATAAACCACAACTGCTAATTATACTATTATTTGCATTAATTATATTAGTATGTTTCTCAAAATGTTTTTCAGTAATATATTTTAAACGTTACTGTACTTGTTCAAAAATAAATAAATAATATATAATGGAATTATTTGAATTCAAACTAACGTTTAATTAATCATATATATATATATACTTATAGAAGAATTAATTCAAATTTTTTAATTAATTTAAGAAGAAATTTAGCAGTAATAATCATCATCTGCACATAGTTACCGCTCTCATATATATTTTAAACGTTATGCTCATTAAAAATGAAATCAAAAATATCTTATAATGTCAATTGCATCACCAATTACTATTTCAAAATATACAATGTTCATTTATCATAAAAAATGCATACGAGAAATTTAGAAATGTAGATAGCTTCCTGTTATAATTGTAATAGAATTTAAACTTTGAAAAAAAAAATACAGCCTGAAAAATTACTTCTGCGATGTATCGATTTATTCTAAAATTATTAATATATATTTTTGTTTATAAATAATTTAGCGTTTTAATTTTTAAATTCAATGCAGAAATGATTCTGCAATGACAAATTTTTTTTCCTCATATTCAACAAATATGAATGTTTTGGGGAAAACTTTTTTCTTTTTGATGACATTTTTTTGCATTGATTGCTATTTTAAATTACATACATACATTTTTTATCACAAATGTATCTTTTTTTAGCAAATTCAAAACTAACTCAGTTACTCAAAAACGAAAATAATGTATTTCGCAAAATTTATTGAGTAATTTATTCTTACGAATTTTTAAAAATATTCAAAATGAATTGAAAAAAAGAGAAAGAAAAAAACTAAGCGACAAAATTTTGTTATTTTGTGAATTTTGTTCTCTCTTTCTTCCTTTCACTAATATTTTCCTTTTACAATCGTTTACCTTTCATGTTTGGTCCTAGCCTATTTCTGTTATTCATTTTCATATGAGAGAGATGAAGAAGGAGAAATCGTAAATGTTTTTGTTTCTTTTTTAATTAATAGAAATAATAATTTAGTGTTATGACGAGGATAAGGAAAGCTAATTGCTAATGATGATTTGTGACAAGATGAGGAAAGCTTAATTGCTAATGATGATTTTTGCAATTATAATTATTGCAAAATCATTAATTATTACTTATTACTGAAACGACATGATTATTTTGATCATCGTTTTCCCTTCATTAGTTTGCTGGTATTTTAGCATTTGATGAATATTTTGATAAAATATTGCTAGTGATGACAAAGTGATGAAGCTCAATCAATTTGAATTTCTTCATAATTAGCAATAATAATTATCATCTTCTTTCCTTCATTAAAGTAATTATGGTGCTTAAAAGTAATAATAAAATGTAACCATAAATGTTAGAAGTAATGAAGCAAACATTTTCATCATACATAAATCGTGATAAATTATTTATAAAAGAAGAGTTTAATTTTAAAATTACATCCAAGCAAACTATGAAAATGATGTAATCGATTTATTGATCGATTGTCATCATCATATTTCAAAATTGAATTTTAAATAAGAGCATTAAAAGGGGAAAAAAGTTATGAAATTTACAATTTCCTCACAAACTTTGATGAAAATTAATAAATGAAGATTATTAAATGCAAATTGAAATTTACACAAAGAAGAAATTTTACTCTAATGAATATTCAAGCACTTTTTTAATTAATTTAAAAAATTTTTAAATATTTATACTAACTTAATAACATTTGACAATATTGAATCATTTATTTGTGACATTATTCAAATTTAAAAACCGAAATAAAATCACTTATAACTGTTCAAATGGTAGACTGCCCAAAATTGGTAGTAGCAAAATTACTAAAAAACTGATTTCTCAGATGATAGCGAAACTACCACTGATAGATTCATTATTTATACTAATAGTAATAGAATAATTTTTCAATCCCTTGCTTATGAAATTACTGACAGATCGATTAGTTAAATAATATGGAATTAGAATTACTAGTAGATATTGTAGAAGTGATATCGTAAGCATCATTGATAGAGTAATTATATATGTTCTAATATTAAATTTTCTGTTTATTTTTGTTTTCACCCGATTGTTGAAGAATTTTACAGAAAAAAAGTTATTCGATCGATTTCTCTAAGGAAATAAAAATGAATGACTATGATTTTAACAATAACTGCAGTTAGAAAGAGTGCATTCTCCAAAATATCGAAAACTTATTTCAAAATTCACTCAAACTAAGTTAAAGTTATGCACATCATAAGAAATGTGAAACAAATTAACTTCACTTTTTTGTTTCAATTTAAAATCAAAAAAAAATATTTTTGATAAATTTCCTTTATTATTATTTATAATAAAAAATGAAGATCCTAAATTTTAAAAATTTAATTTTTAATTCAGTCATAAATTAAATCATAATTCTGATTTAGTTATAAAGAGGAGAATGAATTTTTATTGGTTATAGTTAGCAGTTAAAAAAATATATTAAAGTTTTGCTTGATTATTTTAGAAAAAATAAACAAATAATGATTTGTGACAAAAAAAGTTAATTAATTAATTAACATACAATAATATCGTGCACCAATACCACCATATAGATCCGTGACATTTGCAACCATAAGACTAACAAGTTGTAGTAAATCAGTAGCCATTTTCTTTTTTTTTTTTTGGCAAGAAATTACCGCATAATCGAAATTTGATAAAAAATTGATTTATAGGATTTGTTATAGAATTTTGATGAAAAAATTGATCACTAGAATTTATAATCGAAATTTAATGAAAAACTGATTGATAGAATTTACAATCGAAATTGGACAAAAAATTAATCAATAGAATTTATAATCAGAATTTGATGAAAAAATTAATCGGTGGAATTTCTGAAAAAGAAAAACCAATGAAATATTTCAATTGAAAATATTTTTATGGATAAGATGTAATACACATCTATCGAAAGCAATAGACAAAAAAAAAAATTAAAAGGAGAATTTTTTTTTCTGGAAGACGGCTATATTAGTGGTAGTATAATACGGCTATGTTAGTGGTAGTAGTGAATAGTTCGACCAATTCGTTTTGAACTGATTAACAGAGAATAAATTATTTTCGGCAGGAAGGACCAAAAAATTTTAGAAAATGAAAAGTGGGAGAAAAAATGGAATGGAAGAATAGTGAAACTTTTTCAAGCTTTGTTTCTTTTTTCAGTAATGATGAAAAAGAAAACATTTCATTGTTCATTGTCGTACTTTAATTTTTTTTTCGTCTTTTTTTTGTTGACAACAATAAAACTAAGAGAATTTTTCCTTTGAGAATTTTTTAAAATAAAATTAAAAACAAACGATAAAGAAGGAAGAGGAAGAGAGAAAAAGGGAGAGTTGAAAAACTAAAACAAAAAATGTGACAAAAAGTGAAGAAGAATGAAATTTGTAGAAAAAAAAAGAAAAATGATTTGATTTAAATGAAATTTTTTTCATTTTTCTGAAATTATGAAAAATAATAAAAAAGTGAGAGGAGAGAGAGAGAACTAAAAGAGAGGAAAAATAAAACAAAAATGTTGAGAACGAAATGATTGATTTAAATGAAAATTGTAAAATGGAAAGAAGGAAACAGAGAGAGGGAGGGAAATGATTGTATTAAGTATAGTACTTCAATTAATTGAAGTATCACAAAATTTGATTTCAAAACTTGTCGTCATTTTGCAGTTCTATTAGTAGTTTGCTGTTTAAAATACTGAGTGGATTTGGATATATTATAGGTCATCAGGGTAATATGTTATCAGGCTGTTTTTTTTTCATTATAGTCAATAATTAAAGTAGTTGAAAAAAAAATAAGTAAAAAGTAATGGTATTCTGGAATCTAAATTAATTAATCAAAGAAGGAATGAAATAATAATTCATATTTTATTTTTACAAATTAATTAATTAATTAGTCAAAAATATAGCTTCTACTGTTTTCCTATGTATTCAGTTAAATCAAAGAAAAAGGTTTGAGTTGAATTTATATTGGTTTTAATTTAATTAATTAATTAACAATAAAAAAATAAAAATTCTGACAATAATCGAATTAATTATTGAATTTGAGGAAATGCTTAATATTTATAAAATATTATTTGCTTTTATTTTTTTCTTTCAATTAAAAAAAACTTTTAAATTTGTTGACTAATTAATTAGTGTGTAGGAAAAAAGGAAAAAGAGGACTAATTTAATTAATAAATTTTTTTTTCATGTTCGCTTTCAATGCATCAAATTTTTAAGCCAAATAATTTTAACTTATTTAAAACTAACACTTTTTTTAAATATGAAGAAACAAGAAAACTATTGAAGTTAATCATTGCCATCGAAAATTTATTTTATCATTTAATTAATTTGATTCCTAGTTAATCATCTTGTTTGTTATTATTTTCCTTTTTTGTAAATATTTCATGAATTTAATTTTTTTTATTTTTTTTTAAAAAGTTAATCAACTGAAAAGGTCATTTAAAGTTCACCTGGCTAATTTTAATTTACTGAGTTTTTTTCTTTTTTTTCTTACATTCTTCTTCAAGAAATAAAATTGGACTGAAAGCGGAAATGGTTGAATTGTTTATAGCAAAGATATACTGACACAGGACTAAGAACTGGCGGAATAAGTAACGGAACTTATTAACGGGAATAGCCTAAGTGATGAAAGAAAAAGTCTTTTTTTTTTTGTTTTCGATTCGTCATTTGAGGAAAACGGAACAAGTGATAGGTCTATTAGACAGATCTATTATGAAAGATTAATTCATTTTTTTAAATGTTCCTATAAAGCTAATAAAAATTGCCTTGTTGATATGGAAACGAAAGCAAAAGTGTCGATTAGCGTTATAATAATTTATTGTTCTTTTGTTAAGGCTTTACGAAACATTTAAAAAAGAATGGTGACATTTTTTTTTGAAAAACAAATCAAATTTAAAATAACCAAAAGTGGTTATTTTTATTTGCACACATTACATACATACATACATGCACACATATCATTAAAAAGGCGAATTTATGAGGCTTAATTTACATTTAAATCAGAGTTAATAAAAATTGACAGATTTATTTATTTTTTCCCATGAAGCAATCCCTGATAAAACTATTAAAGGAGGAAAAGTTTAAAATATAGGTAATGATTTGTACAGCACATTAACTATGGGTTTTTTTCTGTACAGAACAATCAATTACATTAATGTAGCTGGACTTTTATTTTTTTTTTATTTTCTATTTTTTTCTTTTTGTAAGGCTTACTAATTTAAAATTACAAACTAATTTAAAATTAAATAAAGTTGCACCTGGCGAAAAGAACTTACTTCGCTTTTCTTTTTCTTTTTTTTTGTTCATTTTCAAAATTTTCGAATAAGTGCAAAAGTAGCTTAAAATTAAAAAGAAATTATATTCTATTGTAAAAGTATTAGATTGAAATTTTTGTTTTATTATTTGTTACACAAATATTAGTAAATAAATAAATAACTATTTAGGGATTAAAATTCTGGGCAATAAAAAATCAAATTAATTTTTTTCATATTTCAATTTGAAATATAAAATGAAATGATAAAATTTAAATTAAAATACAAATTAGCCAAGAAAAGAAACTTCTAATTAAAATGAAAAAAGATGTAAATTAGCCAGAGGAAAAAATCGGACAATGAAAATTTCAGCGATTAATCGAGTTACGGAAAAAAAATTTTAACTTATACTTATTTAAAGAACGAAAAAAATTTAATTTAATGGTTTAATTTAAGAAAAATTAATCAGCATTCACTTTCAAATTATCATAGATCTAATTTAATATTAACTTTGAAATTAAAATCGAATTGAAAATAAAAATTAGTGAAATAAATTAATTTAATGAATTTTTGAAGCTTTTTCCAATCGAATCACTTATATAGTTTTCAACAAATTTTTTTTTCAAACATATGTTTTGAATTTTCTATTTAAATTTCAGTAAATTGCAACTTTTTGTTTAAATTAAAACGAATATACCAGACATAACATGAATTCCTTGCTTAATAAATTCAATAAAATATATATTAGCTTGCATTTAATAGCTTCAATAAAATGTATCCTTAATTCGTACTTAATAACTTTAATATGATATGTAATTCTTTTTTAACTCATACTTAATAGCTTGAATAAAATATACTACCGCTTGTACTTGAAAACTTGGATGAAATATGCACTTTAACTCTTACTTAATAGCATTAATAAAATATGTATTAAACACTTACTTAACAACTTCAATAAAATATATAATTTAACTCTGACTTAATAACCTGAATGAAGTATCTGCTTAATTCTTACTTAACAATAAAATGTAAATTTTAATTCTTACTTGATATCTTTAGTATAATATATACTTGCTTATATAATACTTTAATTCTTATTGTAATAGCTGTAATATAATATATACTTTGATTCTCACCTATTAATCTGAACAAAATATATACTTTAATTCTTATTAATAAACTGAATAAAATTTTCTGCTTTAACTTTTTTTAAAAAAACATCTGGAACACAAATCTATGCATGTTAATTTTTAGATCTTACCTTATAATTTTTTTCTTATATACTTGCAAGTTTTCATTTAAATTTAACAAAATCTCCTATATACTTTTTAATTTTTGCTTCAGGTCCCTTAGCAAGTGTACTTTAACACCTTGAAATTAACTTTAACAAACTTTTTCCATTTCATTTTTATTTTAACCGTAATAAATTTTCCTCTTTGCACATATTTAATTGTTACTTTAATCGTTCCGTAAGTTTTTAATTTACGTAATTAATCGTTACGTGATTTTTCACAAATTTTTTGTTAAATTCTTTTAATTAAAGTAATTAAGTAAATTTACACTACATTTAAACTTCAAATTTACACGTATGCTTTAATTCTTATTTATTTATAATCTCGACAAATTTTTCGTATTGGCATTCATTTAACTTTTTCTGCAAACTTATCATTGATATTTTAGTTTAATTTTTAAGTACAGCTCATTTTCTAATAGGTTTTCTCATTACAATTTATTAATATATTTTGAATTATGTTAATAATATATTCTGAATTCCGTTAATAATCTATTCTACCCTGAGTTTGAAAATTATTGTGAAATAAAATATTGTATTAACAGTCCATTTTACATTATTCCTAGTAAATACTTTATTTCAAAAAAAAATTTTTTAAATTTATTGGTAAATCAAAAAAAAAAGATAGAATGACAGACCACTGTCATCATAATTTGTCGGATCATGTACATTGGCCAAAATAAATGAGAACAACTTTGTAAGTTGTGTTGTCATGCCAAATGTTGCATTAATTTTGATATTAACAGTGATAATAGTAATAGGAGTAAGTGTAACAATAGCATTTCGATGATATTGTCATCATTCTGGAAAGACTTTTAAGTTTGCGTAATCGACAACAAATTATTTAGTTCACCTTTACTATAACGCAGTAAAAGTTATGAATAGACGAGCTGATGATAGACGGAATTCTGAAATTCCGATTTGCTTCAGTAATATGGTCCGATTGGTCAGGAGTAGAGCATTAATATCAAACCAGAAAATCTGGATAATTATTTCTTAGTATACTAAATAGCAGGATAGAGAGAGAGAAAGTAATAATTGTTATGATCAAAAGCATATTAGTCTTTTACAAATTTATTGTTGGTTTCTGAAATCCAAAACATCTGATCTTGAATTTGAATATATTTTTCTGCAGCCAATATATCGGAAAAATTATGTAATAAATGATGTGTTGTATGATTAGGCTTAAAGCTTAAGACACAGACTTAAAGCTTTAACATAGCAATAGCAAATGGAATCAGAGTAGACAAATAAGCCGTGTTCTATCTCACAATAGAACCTAAGCCAAATAGGCTGCAACTAAACGCCTCCTACTTTTTGGTCTCTTCATTTCAAGCCTTATTACACACTACAGAGATCAGAGATAGAAAAATAGAAAGTTATTTAGTTAGTTAGTTAGTTAGTCATATTCATAATTCTTCACGCAAATAAATGATGAAATATCATCAGTGGAATATTTTGTTGCTATTTGTTGTTGTTGTTGTTGCTGTTATTATTGTTGTAAAAATGAATTGGGCTTACTGTATGATAAAAAAAAATAATCTCAACTGATATTATATCATACAAGTGTGCTTGTTATCATCTCACATGATTATAAATGTTATCAGTGGGATATGTTGTTGTTATTGTTGTTAATAATGAACTGAGATATGCGATGAAAAATCTTAACTGATATCAATCATATCATGTCATTGCAACTACTATTCTCATTAATTACATTTTCATTTCATTATTTCATTATTACAAAGTATGTGTGTATAATATTAGAGTACAGCAAGATACTTTATATCCATTACATATCAATAATTAATACAGATAAAGAAATTGTCTCACCAATAATATTTTTCCCAAAAAGACTAAGAAAGTATTTAGACTCTAAGAGATCGAAAATTTTCAACGGTTCAATTACTGTATGTATATGTTAAACATAAATTTAAAATAAAATGATATAATATGATCATTTTTCATCTTTGTTAATTAACAAGAACAAATATACATCATAGAGGGATTTTAGCATTTGAAATGACGTGTGCGTGCAGTGAAATTTAGTTACAATTTCAATCAGTTTTATTTGAACCAATTATCAAACCACATTAAGTTTTTGATGATAATTTGATCTAATTCAGTTTTAAGTTGAATTCAATCAAAAAAAAAATGATTGCAAGAATTGCTTTTTTTTCTTTCGACTTTGGTTTAAGATGAGAAAAAAAATTAATTAAAAAATCTTTTTTTATCTAACAAAAAAATTAGTTCAGCTTATCAAAATAAGCTGATTGAGAAGGATAGGGAAAACAAGAGAAATAAACAAAATCTCATCTCCGAAAAAAAAGTAAACTAAATTAATCGAACTTTGAGAAAAAAAATCCGAAGAAATAAAATTCAATTAATAATTAAAAAACGAAATTTAACTGCCAACTAAGAAATAAAATTTAATGTTAGTTAAAAATATGCTTTCTCTAACATGTCGAAAATATTTTTCAATTAGTAAACAAATTTTATTTCTTTGAATTTTTTTTTGTTTTGAATAATTCATTTTCATTTCAAATTATTTAATCTAATTTAGCCACTGAAAAAGAGGCATGAGACATTTCACATTTATAGTAAAAAAAATAAAAAGGATTGTTGAATAATTAGTAGTATATGATGTTTGTCTGGCCTAAAAAATTTAACTTAAATGATATTTACTGGCTTATATCATTCTTATATTATTTAGGCTATAGTTTGATGTGGTTTTGTTTTTTTTCATTTCAATCATTTGCCGAAAATTTATTAAATTAAACTGTAAACAGTTACTAATCGCTCATCATTTAGGCTGAAATCAATTTCAGCTATATGCATTCATTTTAAAAAATTTCGAGCTTAGCTTTTGGCCGAATGCTGAAAAGTTTCGTCGTTTAGATTTTCATTGCTCATCTAAATTGTTTCATCAAATTTAAACTTGAACTATTGGTCAACCAAATATACTTGTGTAAAAAGCCTATCTCATAGGCATGAACAGCTAGTATTAAGAATTCAATCTTGTATGTTCGAATTGCTAGTCAATTACACTCACTTTAGAATCGCTTGTCAGTTACATTCACTTTAGAATGCATTTCTGAACGATTAGATAAAAAAGTTCTTCAGGTTTAAGTTTAAGTTTAAGATTTAAACATTCTATTTCATAAAGCAAGTTTATCCTCAAATCCGAACTTTTTCATTGTTAATAATCACACATGGTTTTATGCTTAGACTTAGACTTAGGCCTTTCATTTAAGCAATGAACTTTAGCCAAATTAATTTGCTCAATAATTTCCTTTTCTAGGCGTGAGCCATAAGTCAGTTTATTTATTAAAAAATCTCATCATTTGAGCTTAAGCTGTTCAGTCAGTTGCTAAAAAGTTTCTCGTCTAGATTTTCATGCTCATCTAGAGTGTTTCATCAAATTTAACTTGGCCAAACAAATGAACTTGTAATTTTATTTCATAGCTCGAATCGCTAATCATTTACAATCATTTAAGAATCTTATCTTTTGAGCATAAACTATTTTAGGTTCATGCAATGAAAAAATTCTGAGATTTTTGCCTAAGCTCAATATTTAAAGATTTTATTTCATGAAGCGAATTTTGTCCTATCTTCAAATTCAAACTTTTTCATTCATCATTTAAACAATAAATTACTGGCCAAATAAATTTGCTTAAAATTTCCTCTTTTAGCCGTAAGTCAATTTATGTTCATTAAAAAATCTCATTTTCTGAGCTTGAGAATTGCTAGTGACAAGTTTTTCAACGTCAACAACTTTATGCTTAGTTCATTCAACAAGTTTTCATCATTTTTAGTTTTGAATCATTTAAACCAAACATTTAATACAAATTTAATTGATTAATTTTTTTTTCTAAATATTTATTTTTTACTTACAATAAAAAAAACATTTGTAAAAATCAAAACGAAATTTCAGATCTTATTTTAATAACTTACAGTTTATCATATTTCAATCTTAATTCATAAAAATTTAACCAATTTTTTTTTTTTAATTAGACAATTGATTAATTAATGAATTTTTGAATATGCTAAAGAAACTTAGCATTTTTTTTTCATGCAATCTTTTATTTATCACATAGGTCCACAAATATTTTCTAAATTACTAAAATTTAATTTGAAAAAAATATACCTGAAAATAATTGTCGATATTGTGGATGTTGATCACGCCATGTGCGCAAATAATATTGATTTTTAATGGTTGTGTAACATTGTTGAATGACGATGCTAACAAATAATAATACGATCAATTTCATCTTGCCAAACATTTCGTTGTAATTATTGCGAAGCAAAAATTGATATAGTAGAAGTGATATTGCAAAGTTTTCATACTGCTAATGATATTCTATTTCTGATCGAAGCCAATGATAGTTTTGATGTAAAAAAACTGAAAAAATGATGATATTGATGTGTTGCTGATGATAGCGATAAAAACGGACATGAAATTAAAATAACCAATTTAGGAGAGATGATAATTAGGATGGAAATTTGAAAATAGTGCATTTAAAAAAAAATTCGAAATAAACGAAATATGGCTCAAAATCTTAGCTGAAGAATATTTCATCCGATATAAATCATACGGTATTATGTTTGTCTATTCGGTACAAATTATACGGCAGTATTTATATGGTATTGCCTATACAATGTAAATTATGCGGGGGAAAAATTGAGAATAGATAATGCAGTGGAAATTGATACTTGACAGATAAAATCGTATTGTTATTTCATCGTTTTCTTTGACTTTTTCAAAGTAAAGTCAGTTTAAAAAAGTAAGAGTAGTGTACAGAAAAAGATTATGAGTGAAACTATACTGAAAAGGTATTTTGGTAAAGTTTTTTAGCTCGATTGACGGAATTTTTTTTTTTCTGAATTTATTCATCGTATCGAAAACTAATTCATTCAAATTTTTATGAATATTTAAAAGCAAATTTGCACTTCCAATCGATTTTTCGAAGTAAGAAGATTTAAATGTTAACATTTCACCATTTAACATTTGTCTTTGTGGTCTTAGCTGATGAAGAAGTTTAGCTATAATTTTAATTGAATTCTTTGTTCGTTTCCAATTTTGAAACAAATTTGAAAATTTCGAAAAAAAAATTTGATCTGAAAATACTTCAAAGTTTGCGTTGAAATAAGCTTTTTGCCTCTACTTGCAAAAAAAAGATAAATTCATTATTGAATTAAATTTTTCATTTCCAAAAGAATTAAATTCTCATAAAAAATTTTTGATGAAAATTTTAAAATTTTGGAGTTAATTATTTTTTGTCACAAATTAATAATAAATTTAAAATTTATTTCAAGCAGTGTCAAAAAATTTTTCTTATAGCAAATTTGTTTTTCACATTTATATTACCTTTTTAATTCTGAAATAATTTCCCATGCATTAAATTTCATGCAAAATTAATATCAAAGAATTTCTTTTTTTAATTTCTATCGAAATTTTTTTAACAAAACAAATTTATAATTTAAGATAAATTATTATTTTAGAAATTACTGTTATTAATTACGAAATTACTATTAGAATTTTTTTCTTTATGTATTCAATTCGTTTAAAATTTTGTATTAAAACCTTTTTTGATTATCATTATAAATTATTTAAGCAAATTGATAAAAATAATTGATAAAAATATTTGATGAAATTCATTATTGTTTTTGTTATTATAAAACTCATATTTTTTACTCATTTAATATTTATGTTTATAAAAAAAATTTTTTCTTTTTTATTTTTGCTAAATTTTTAATGTAATAGATTGCTATATAATTATCCTCAATTGCTGTGTAAGGTTTTATTACTGTTATTACAATGAACTGCTATGTGAAATTTTATTACTGTAATTACAATAACTAGCTGTGTAATTTAACACATAATTTTATAACGCTTGGAGTAAATCAAAAAAGCAATCAAATAAAAACCTAACCATTTGATTGATAAAATAAAAAACGGAAATAAAAAATTGGAAATAAATTTTCAGAAAAAAAAAAACAAAACAAACGATACCATAAATTGAAATAGCCATGGCAACCAAGCATTTGCAATTTTTCTGCTTTGTCATTATCGAAATCATTTTTACAATTAAAATTTTTGATTTTGAAATAATAATGAAAATTTTTTTTTCTCATAAATCTTATCTTTTTTTTGTTTTGTTTTCTTTCTTTCAAAATAACAAATGAACGGACACTATTGCTGGTAACAAAAGAAAAAGTAAAATTCATTTACAATTAATTGATGCATTTGTCACTTTTTAAAATTTTCTTTTTCAGAGAAAAAAACAGAAAACAAAATGAAACATGAATAAATTGGTACAATGACAATATATATACACTGTAAATTTAAATAATCCAAAATTTTTATCATTCGTTTTTTTTTTCATTCCAAAAAAAACAACAACAAATTATTAAAAAGTTTACTAAGAGAGAAAAAGAGATAGCAACAGATTAGTTTTTTAAAAGAGAGGAATGACGTGAATGATGACGTGAATTGGACAGATTAAATCGAAAATATAAAATTACTTCTTTTGATGTTTTTTTCTTTGCTTTTAGATTTTATATGATACTTTTGAAAAAAAAAGAAAACATTTAAAGCTTTTGACAATACTAAATAAAATTTAAAATTTTATTTTTTGAACGAAAAAAAGAATAAAGCTATTTTTGCATTTTAGTGGGAAGAAAAAAAGAAAATGGAAACTTATGAATGAATGAATGAATGAATAAAATGAATGAATGAATGAATGAATGAAATGAATGAATGAATGAATGAATAAAATGA
>JARVGP010000584.1:12841-39744 GCA_029876185.1 Mansonella ozzardi | reverse complement strand
TTCTCAGAGGATAAATTCTGAGAGGATAGATTCTCAGAGGGTAAATTCTGAGAGGGTAGATTCTCAGAGGATAAATTCTGAGAGGATAGATTCTCAGAGGATAAATTCTGAGAGGATAGATTCTCAGAGGGTAAATTCTGAGAGGATAGATTCTCAGAGGGTAGATTCTGAGAAGGTAGATTCTAAGGTAGGATAGAATTAATGATTAGTAGAAATCATCTGCAATCAAACCTTCCAATGTTCATGTTGATAGTGTTTTAAACTAATTCGAGACAGAAATTTTGAACAATTTAAAGCGATTCTTCGATCAGCTAATTGATTTCTAATTTCTATTCGAAATTCAAAGAGATGAAATAAAGAAAGTTTTTTTCAAAACAATTGCTAAATATTGCTTGTAGGTGAACTGTTTTCAATGAAGTTCATAATGTATAAGTATAATTTTCCGAAACAGTTCCGAAAAGTATAATTTTCCGAAAAAAGTGATATTACTTCATGTTTACTTTACTATGAAATCCGCGTAATTCGGATTATCATAATCACTGAAAAATATCGTATCATAACAAATCATATCATAATTCATATCATAATCAAATCAATAAATTCTATCATAATCATTAAAAATAATGGAAACTGAAACTGAAACAACCGCTTGATGATAAGAAAAAAAATCCAATGTTGTCATGACGGTTCTAATTCTGGTAGTTATGCAAATTTTTGGTCAATTTCGAAAAATTTGCATAACTTCGAGCAACATAAACCAACGCATATTAATTAAATTGACAGTTAGAAAACCAATAGCAATAGTAATTCTTTTATGCTTTTTTAGAGTGAATTACTGTCTTAATTTCTGATTTATAAAAAGGGATAGGTTTCCGTCCCTTTTTATAAATGTTTTCTATTTCTTGAATTGATTCAATAAAAAAAAATCTAAAAATATACAAATCAGAACAACCCTCTACATGAATAAGTCTAGTTGATCCATAATTTATATTGGTAAAAAGTGTATAGTAAACAAGACTTGAAGTAAATGAATATGCCGAAATACCTGGGCAATTAATTTACATTGTGAATTGCATATGATTGAAGAATTAATATTAAATATTTTATAAACCTATCGTTATTTCCTTAAATTAGTAATACAAATTTTTCTAGCACTTTTTTGCGTTATTTTAATAGAAATATCAGCAAAGGAGTTAAAAAAATAAATGAAGATATATGTATATCACCCACTTTATCTATCAGAACTGATGAAATTGAAGTGATGGAATTGAAGAGAAAGAATTACCTTACTTAATTTATAAACAAACTTTCAGGTATTTTTGCATAGGTTTTGTATTTTTATGGAAAAGTTTTGCATAAATCTTGTATCTTTATGGAAAAGTTTGTTAGCTTAAATTGAATGATTTCCGTGTTGATATATTGTGTAGTAGTGATGAAAAAAAAGTTTCCTCCTTTTTTAAAGGTACTTGATAACGATTTCGTATCAGACAAATGATAACTGCATTATCTGAACATTTCTATCCATTCATTACGCCTAAAAATATTTGAGATGAATACAAGTTCAGAGGTTACAACCCAACTGAGAGTGTTTATATTTGCAAGAGCAATATTTGATTGATAACTCTTACAAATAATTTACTTATAAAATTTTCAAATATTTACAAATTGAATTTTCGTATTGTGAAATGTCGAAAATAAGTCACTATCTACCTCCTGAACGCTGTGTCATTATACTATTAGCCGTTGAGAAAAACTGCGAATTATGATACGTTCCTTAGACAATTTGTATTGTAAAGGAATAATATGATAGACTTAGTATATGATCAAATAATCTCACTGATCAAGCAAAGAATGAAGACATATGTATCCTATCCTATCCTGAAATTTGTAATTTATTTGAATTGTGGAATTTCAACAGCAAGAATTTTACTCCACTGTACTGATCTGCAAGTGTCTGCTTTAGACACAGAAATATGGTTTCCATTTTCATATTGAGACGATCTTAAAATTGAAGTAATTCAGAGCAAAGCAACTGGGAGAAAATTATATATGGGAATGCACGATACAAGTTTGTTTGGAGAATCAACTTGTTGCATTGTTTTCTTACCATCAATGATTTGCTTTGATGCTTTTCACCAAATTTGTTTTACTTGAATAAACAAATCTTACTTCATATTTGGGATTTGTATTGCTAGAAGAGCATAACTCGATTGTTAGTAACCTCTCGTCTTGTTTACTAATTAGCATGTTTAGACCTTTATTTGTCATCATTCCTGATTGAATTATGAATTATATGTTTGAATTGTTGCACGGATTCTGCTCAATTAGTGATCCTCGATAGGCTCGCAAACGAATGATAGCTGAAGGTTGCCCATTTCTTTCTCCTTTAGTCGGAATTCATTTATTCAGGCACCATACTTTCTTTATATATTATTTGATTCAGTTCGATTTTATCAGTCCGATTATTTTTAAACTTTATTTACCTGCTGAGTTTAATTTTCACTTATAATGCTGAAAAATTCATGCACCTATATCACCTAAACTTTTTATTGCATCATATGCAATCACAAGTGAGTCTGTATCAAACATGAATGGAATTCTGCAAATTTTCGTTCGCGAAGGCAAGCCACGACAACGAACCTGCTAAGGATTTCTTAGACCAACTAAATTATCCTGATTTTGATGAATAGATAGGCAGAGTTGTTCTAAGCATTCTTATCCATAGCTTACTATTTGATTGTTCATTTGAATGTTAGTTGGCTTCATGGTGTTTTTCCACTACCTATCCCGTTCAGTGAATTCACGAGGATACACATGTTAGTATATGTTCTCTCTAGCTCTTCCAAAACATGATGAACTAGATTTCCATTTCTCGGGAGATTTCACTTGCAATATTCATCTGTGGAGAAGTTCATAAAATTTTAAAATCTGAAAATATAAGTAAGAACAAATAAAAAAAAGTATGAAACTATACAGATAAATGTTGTACCAACCAAGTTCAGTGCTAGTAACTGGTGGCTGTGGATTTATCGGCTCTAATTTCATCAATTCTATGTTCCAAAAATGGTGCAAGGCAAGGTAAAAAAATTTCGTTAATAACAAACAACTTTATCTTTTAAAATTTAATCAAAAATCGAAAAAAAATCATTCCATTTTCATGAGCCTAATGCAAAAAATAATTTTCAGCTAGTAAAATGTATATTCGAATTCTAAACTGAAAAATTTACATTCATATGAGCTTGCTGAGTGGAATCACCTAATGCATCACCTAAATAGAAAAATAATATTTTAGATTTGTTAACATCGATAAATTGACGCATGAAATTCGGGAAACAAATGTTGCTGCTAAAGTCCGGCAATCAAATCGTTATAAATTTTTTAAAGGAACAATTAGAGATATTGATTTGCTACTTACTTTGCTCCGAGATTATCAGGTGATTATTTTAACAGAATCAACTTGTGTGGTTGTACTATGACATATTTGGGCTGCTCTTCACCATTTCATCGAACTCCAACATTTATTTTATGCCATTATTTTACATCGAAAAATATTGGAGTTTTACAACTCCATACAGATAACGTTATATCTTAATTTTCAGAAAACCAACACTTATACCTTTCAGATCGACACGGTTATACATTTTGCTGCAGTGACACATGTGGATAAATCATACGCTGATCGGATTGGTTCCATTGAAGAAAATGTAATGTCAACGACAGTATTGCTAGAAGCAGTCACACTTCGATACAATGGCATAAAGCGATTTGTACACATTAGCACTGGTTCATTTTCTAAGTTTTAAAAATGTCCAGTATTTCAAATTATCTAAAAGATTTATCACATCTTATTGTTCATTTATACTATAATATACATAATCTGTATATTATTTGATATAAGGCAATGAAGGATGCTTAGCATTCAGTATCAGTCAAACTATCAAATATTTATCTCTTTACAATTTCCAGTATAATTCAAACACTCTTCCAAACTTCGATTCTCATTCATTCAATATTACTGTCATTCAAATCAGTCCTGTATGGCTGTTATGCGGATTATTTAAATTTAAACAAATCTTGATCTATTGAATTTTTTTCAGATGAAGTTTACGGTGAGTCAGAAGAAGGAAGCAAAGCAAAAATGGAATACTCACTGCTTAATCCAACGAATCCTTATGCAGCTAGTAAAGCTTGTTGTGAGATGATTCTGAATGCTTATTGGGTAAAGCTAGTTTCAAGTATATTTTCAAGACCTGTAATCTTTTAGCACATCTATAAGAGTGAACAAACTTTCTCCCACTTAACATTCTATTCATTTTAAGATTATCATCATTCATTATTCATATGGTAGGACATTTATAGCACTCTTACAAAGTACCATTTGTAATGGTTCGAATTAATAATGTTTATGGGCCAAATCAAACTCTGTGCAAACTGATTCCAAAATTTATATCGTTAGCGGTAGAAGAAAAACCGTACCCACTAATGGGTGATGGAATGCACACAAGGTTGGAATTTTTTAAAATTATCCAGAAAACTTTTGACTTTTTATCAGGATATTATATTATTTTCACTAACCAATAATTTCATGCATATTTCAGTCTGCTTGTTTGTTCTATGTAATATTATTGAACGAATTCCAGCAAAAATTAAAAACTTTTTGGAGTCATTCGATTCTCCTAAACTTCATTCTTTGCCACTATCCTCCTAGAAGTCATAATGAAATGAGAATTGTAGGAATTGGATCTACATAGATGATTGTATCGATGCAATCAGACGTGTCTGTGAAATAGGCGCAATCGGTGAAATTTATAACATTGGCACAGACTTTGAAATTACGAATTATGATGTCACCGTTTTGATTCATCAAACTGTCAATGAGCTGTTGAAGAGGTTAAATTTTGCATCAGTCGATAAGTTGATATGTGCGGATTGTATAAGTGTGTGTGTGTGTGTGTTTGTGTGTGTATGTGTCTGTCTGTCTGTCTAATATAGTCTGCCATTAAGTGATTATATTAGTGCTCAAATATTGACAAATATATAGCGGAAAGGTAGTCCATATATGAATTATTATTGATCTTTCATAAATTTGCCAATAATTTGTATGATTTTTTTCAGGAATAATTCTTCACCTCAATTTGAGCCTATATTGGATCGGCCATATCATGATCGACGTTACTGCATCGATTTTACGAAAATTACTCGTGAATTGAATTGGAAAAACATTACTCCTTTCAAGGATGGTTTACACAGAACTATAAAATATTATTTGACCGAGTATTATAATAAATTATACTAATAGTTTTCATTAAGAATAATTATTTTTTCAATGATCATAAAAGTAATGTTTTTCCAATCTCAATTTTGTTAGTATTTTTGGCAGAAAATTAAATTGTAAATTCAAAAGTACAAGTTGAAAAAAAAAAAAATGACTGCTTGCTCATCAATTTTTATTGGGTGAAAACACACTACTTTTTACCAAATTTTATGTAGAATAACTATAAACGAAGTGAAAAGGGAGAGGAAGAAATAAAGCGTCTTTTCTAACATAGAAACCCATTGGAGCTGCCCACTATCCGATATATCAATCCTATCTTTATTCTTTCTTATCTTGATGCATCCGAATATTGCAGACAAAATTACTCAAGTTAATTCTCAGGAATAGTTCAGTGATTTATTTTAGCTGTTTATCAACTAAGTCAACATTGATACTAGGAGTTACGAAATCCCATAAATAATCCTCGAATTTTCCAACAATTCATATAGACATGTTTACTCGATGTTCTGAAAACATTACTCTCTTACTTAATCTTTTTCGTAGGTTTTTATCGAATGATGGTTATGGTCGATTTATCTATCGTATTATTTCATTTTTCCCTTAATATTTTCCAATGGCACTGCAAATACAGCCATCAATTTCTATATGCCTACTGCTTACGAACTTATATCACTCATTTACAACATGGAAGAGTAAGGAGTATTTTTCAGAGATGCGATAATTAGGAATACATTAGAATCAGATTAATTTTATTTAGAATGAATTCAATTGCATTGAATTGAACCAAACTAAGCATAATTTGATTAATGGCGCTATTGACCTTCCAACTTGAAAACTTGTAGAAATTTTGATGTACATATTTCAAAGTTTCATAAAAAAAGATTTGTATCTGACAAAACGAAGCAAAGCGAATGATGGATAAATCTTGTTTCGAGATACCAAGTCCTTGAAGTGTTATTTTATACATGCCAAAGCATTCATTCATATTCAAATTGTCCCATTACTGACTAATATTTCATCGATGTTACGTCATCTTTTATTAATCAAAAAGTTTGGGAAACATAATGATAGCTTGAATTCCCCGGATAATTCCTGATTTATGCACATTCATTTGTTCCTTAGAAATGTTACAGTGAATGGATGAGAATGACTTTTAAACTTAGACATTCGAAACAACTTCCGTGCATTTTATCGTAGGAAATGACTTTTGAGCATAGATTTTTGACCCTCACAAATTTCTTCAATTTTGCTGTCATAAGAAGTGATGCCTTTCTTCCTACTTCCTTATTCTTAATTTTTCACATTTTCAGTTGATATTTCATCAACTGGCATGCTGTTGCAATACTTGTTGGTATTACCATTTTCATTACTTACGGCAGTGAAGTGTTGTTTGCCGAAGTGGCAGAGACCCAGAAAACAAAAATATATACTTTCAGATTGACTGATAATCATTTTAACAAATAGACTTTCTTCAATTTAATCCCTGATAATTTAACGTTCTGACTTTCTTCTCACTTTCTGGGAGTGTATTTCTTTATTAAAATGAACTTTCGATTTTGAAAGACTCTGGCACCTATATTTCAGGAAGTTCGCTAGAAATCCCTAGTTCATTTCTACATCTGAATATTTCCAACTGTTAGGAAAGTTATTTGCTAGCCATAAATTTCCATGGATTGATTTACATTATTTCATCCAATATTTTATTCTCAATTTCAGTTAAGTAAACAATCTGTTCACATAATCTATTTGCAATGTTTATAAAAAGCTGAGAGGAATTTGAATGATTCGTAATGCTTATCGCAAAATTGGTAAAAACTGATGATAATTTTGTATCTGTTATTTTCGAAGATTCGAAAAAATTTTGAATTGAGAAATTTATCCTTCTCGTGGTATCTTTGAAATAATTGTGGTATGAATATTTTGAAATAGAAAACTTTGGTTCGAATATTTTGATTTTTTCAGTCATATTTTAAATTTTATATTTTGCCCTTTTTCACGAAGCAAATAATGGCTTTGGAAATTGTACTTTCTCTAGTATAATAGCATTTTAAACAATACAAATAGGCAGAGTATTCACAGCAAGGTTCACAAAGTAAATATTTTTGAATTGTATTAAGTCCTTTCTTCTTTTTTTTAAAGCCTAAAATATGCTTGAAATAAAGTATTAAAAAAATTCTTTAAAAAAACAGCTTTTGTTGGAAATTATTCTCTCATTTTTCCTCTCGCCCTTTCTCTTTCTCTTTCTTTCTCTGTTTTAAGTGAATTATGAAATCATAATAATATTTGAATATATATATATATATATATATATATATATATATGCATATATGAATATATTCATGAGTATGGGATACTTCTAAAGGGAAATTTGATAGAAGTTCGTAGAAGTTCGCCAGAAGAAACACTTTCTAAAAAATAGATTTGCATCACTGATATATTCGATTAATTGCTGTAGAACAAATACATTTAAATTAATTTTATTGTTCATTACATTCGTGAGGTTGTGCCGTATTAATACTAACGCATAAAAGGGTGGTAGTAGCAAACAGGATCAAGCAAAAAGTCATTCTAAATGAATACTGCGTGTGGTAATGGTAAAAATGATACTATCAGTGATGGTTGTACTATCACAAATAACAGAAATGTAATATTAGCAATAGTATTAGTAATATTAGCAGCTAGTGACACTGTTCATGTTAATTACAATAAATAACTCTGTAGTAATATGTATGGAAATCGTACTTATAACAAAGTAGTGGTGAAAACTTTCTAGCTCATTCAACATTTCTCGAAATTCTTCATGTTTCCGAAAGGCTTAATCATTACTATACACGTTTTCAACTGAAATTTTCAGAACTTTAGTTGATTGCTTATGTAATAAATATTTTTTAATCAGTTTCACTGCTCATTATATTCTTGAGACCATTGAGGCATGTTGGTAGTCATGCCAGTGCTAGTCATGTTTTTGTTGTACAAAAAGTTTTTTGTATAAGAGTTAGTATTGCTAGGCAGGTACTTGAATCTTTACAGAAACCATTATTTTCGACATGATCTAGACAGAGATATAAAATTCGACGATGTTAAAAAGGTATATTATTCTTTATTAAAAAGATTGTATTATTCGTGATAGAAACATATGACGAGAATTAGAATAACTGAAAATTATATGCTTGAATTTCGATTAGTTTAAGTTTTTTCTAAGTTGATAAAGCCTCATGCAGAATATGGTGAGTTTTGTTAGCGCATTTTTAATAATTATCTCTTCAATATAGTTCACCAGCTAGAAAGTGATCTTTTTAAAAAAAAATTATTTTTTAACAGAAAGTGTTTTAGTGATTCGAAGTTGTTCTAACGCTTTTGATATTTTAGACTGATGTAATTACTCGAGTTATTTCCTTAAGTAGAAAGCAAAATATATTAGAGAAAAATATTTGAACGAAATTTTTACTGAAACAGGAATTTTTTTCGTTTTTAACAACTTCCTTCATGTATCGCTCATTTGCGCATCTTTCATTCTTGATAAGCTGAAAGTTCCCCATCCAGGAAAGCATTTACATTTCTCCCTTGAATGAGCAATCTTCTTCATGCCATAATAAAAAAACTTCATTACATCTTTCATTTCAAATGTCCCTGCACAACATTATATTCCGCCGAAATTTTTTAAAACGAAATTATTCTGTTTTTCTTTTTTAATTGCTTCAAACTTCTGAACGATTCGTATTTACCTTTTATTGTATATGTAATTGAAAACACTTTATGATAAAATCAGCTGCTTTTTTTTCAAATTCAAAAATGCAAAATCGTAAGTACTTAATTCTTTTCTGGGTAGGTGTTTAACTTTCTCAACAAGCAATACTGGTTTCTTTTCTGTCATTTTAAATTTAACAGTTGTTCTGTGAAGATGGAGCAATTTGTTGCCAGGCAACCTTAAATCACGCTGGCATAATAAGCAGCTGGAACGATGAGGGTATCAAGTATTACAGTGATAGGATGATATGGCTAGATCCGACGAAGCTCTTCGCTTAATTGGTGAAGCGGACTTTGTAAACTATAATAAGCGTTTACCCTGCATTGAATCTTTCACCATAATTCTGATAAATGATTCTAATAAGCTTGTATTCATAATTTTAATAAACCTTAATAAGTCTATAATTCTCCAACTTATCAGTTTACAGACTGATGGCTTCAATACGCTTTCAATGAACATTTTAATCACTGAAATTATTCCAGAAAAAAAAAAAGAGAAACAAACATCGAATTCTTTTTTGCTTCAACAAAATTTTTAATACGTCAAATATAAGAGAAAGATACAAATTTGTTATCTCCTAAGAAAAATCACTTTTATTTTAACAAGAATAGATTAGATCCAAAGTTGACGTATGCGAGCAAGAATTAATATAGCCGGTTTTATGAGAAATTTTTTTCATTTCGATCTTGATTTAAAAATCCAAAACAGCTTAGACTACATAGGACAAATATTCTCATGTACCGCATTAGATGACATGCTTTACTGATGAACGGATAATATAAAGTGGCCATTACATGAGTTTTTGTTGATATCTTTTTCTCGAGAAGTTCATAAAAAATCGAAAATTCAAATAATTTATTTAGTATGAAACTATCCTATGCTCATTGACATTTTAGATGAGTCATATTGCATTTATAATGTGAATCTGATGCGACTATTGTTATTGCAGCAGAACTTTAAGCAAGAAAACACATTAAGCTTTTGAAGAAACTTTTTCATCATCAGTCTTTCGGATAATTGCAGAAGACAGCTGGAACGTTTTTGTTAAGGCTGTACAATTTTTGAAGATATTTAAATTAAGTTGTAGTGATAACTGTTCTTGTCGATGTTCACATTTTAGTTATCATCCTATCAGTTACATGTGATTACTTTTATGTAACAGTGCAAAGTTACTTTGTTTAATGTTCTGTTTTTTGCCTATGCTTAAATTACTGACCAAACAGGCAGTGAATTATTTGAAACATGAAAAAATTTATCGCTGTGAGTTAAGTGAATTCATTAAAGCGCGAAAAGAATGAAGATATCCCATTTTACTAATCGTATATTTAAACAGTCGACGGAAGCATTTCATTTTAAAAAAATTACTGCCAAAATTGACTATTGACAAACACTAAATGGTGCTTCCTTCATTTTCAATTTCTGACCGATATTTTTGACCAAATAATCAATTTCAATTACTCTAACCATGCTGAATCCCTTCGTTCCATTTCATTCAATGCAATAAATGAATAATTAAATGCAATTTGTTGTATTATTGCTAGAAACAATATCAGTACTACGAATGAAGCGAAGAGTGAGTATAATAATTGGCGTAATCTAGAGGTCCACTTATGTTGTGTAATTAAAAAAGACTCGAAAGATTTAATCTCTTGCAGAACATTAAAACACAAAAAAAAGCCACCCTTATGAATTTGTTTTTGTTTTCAGTATTAACAATTTTCGGCTTATAGTTGGTTGCACAACAATGAATGCAACCATAAAAGGCTTATCTAAACAAATTTTTTTCTAATTTGAGTAAAATCGATTTTAAGGTCATTTATATGGTGAATTCCTAAAAATGATATTTCAGATGTAGCCGATACATAAAATGACATGATGAAGAAAAAGCAGGAATCATTTTCGATCCTTACTGAATTCGATTATTCATTTACTGTTCGTTTATTAAACCTACTTGTTGAAGATACACAAACTCTAGGAGAGAATAAAGACACGGTTCGCTCATATAATCAAAATTAGGAAGGGTATTCACGTACCTTCGGAAAGATATTCACGTGATACATATCTATGTAAATAACCAATTTTTTTTGGAAAGCTTTACTAATAACTCATATCCAACTGCTAACTATCTTTTTCAGGTGATGTTAATCGGTGATAGTTGCTGCGGTAAAACCTGTTTGCTAATCCGATTTAAAGATGGCGCTTTTCTAAACAATAATTTTATTTCCACTGTTGGAATTGATTATCGCGTAAAAATAATTTCATTATTTATATTCGTTGCAACTATTTTATTTTAATGATTGAAATTTAGAATTACAAAAAACAGCTAAAAGAAACACTCAATTAGCAAATTAGAAACAATTACAGCTTCATATAATTAATTGTAAATTTGAATTAATTGCTTTCACTTTCAGAATAAACTGGTTGAAGTAGACAGTGCTAAAGTCAAACTACAAGTAAGGATATTTTCATTTCTTCATTCTCTCCTTTTCATCCCACTTTCTTTTGGTATTTAGAGGTACTGTATTGTACCTATAAAAAAAAAAATCATGGCTGAAAATTTGCCTCAATACTTCGGTTCCGACAAATTTGATAATTTAAAAAAAAATTTTGAAAAGTTTCAGTTTTTGCAAAATAATTAAAAGTAATTTGACAAAAAAGATATAATATAAACATTTGTTTTTTTATTAAAAGCATAAAAGAATTCACAAAGATGTTCGGAAAAAAACAATCGACAATTTCTTCTATCTTTAATACTGCCCTGTAACTCAGATCTGGGATACAGCTGGTCAAGAAAGATTTCTTGCGATAACGACGACCTATTACCGTGATGCCGATGCTGTTCTGCTTATATATGATTTAACAAACCGACAAAGCTTTGTCAACATTCGAGTAAGTCTATCCAATAGCGATATTAAGTTAGTGTCATAAACTCAATGTAAGACTTTTGATTCACAAAATAATGCAATTTGATTAAATTTTAGGATTCAAAAAGCAATGCGAAAAAAGAAATTGCTTTTGTGTTATTTTAATTATAGAATAGAATTAAATTTTAGGATTGGCTTGCACGAATTAAAGAAAATGCTAAAGAGACTGTGTTGATAACACTTGTGGGTAACAAAATGGACTTGGAAAGGACTCGAAAAGTAAAATATGAAGAAGGACTACAGCTTGCTGAGGTTCATTTCATATTAAAAACAGTCAGTGTAATCTTTCGAATTATAAAAAATGAAAAGAAACTTTTATGTGAAATAATATCCGACCAATCAATCAAATCAGTCAATGCTTCGTCACCATATATGCAATCCTTCTGCAGATAAATCATGTGACAATAAAAGTCTTTTCAGGCGTACAACATTGCATTTATAGAAACAAGTGCCAAAAGTGGTCAAAATGTGAAAGAGTTATTCCAGGAAATTGCAAGGTTAATTTTCTGCAAGTAATGTTTTATTTCACGCTAAGCGATCTTCATAAAAAATCAGCAAATGTCCGTACGAATTTTTTAAGTTCAGTAAATTTTTTTGCAGAAAACTGGTCAAGCTGCAGAAAGGTGAAAGCGTAAAAAATAAATCACCAATCGAACCTATTGACACACTGTCAAAGAGCTCTTCCTGTTGCCTAACTTCCTGATTATTCAACAGCTTAATAATATTAAATTGTGATATATGTATCAAGCAATAATAAATTTTTATAGGTTCCTTATCTCCTTCTTTTCTCTCACTTTCTCGTTCCGATCAAATTAGACTAATTTCACACAAAAATCTCAAATTAAATCAAAAGATTTCAGGAACATCGCCAAACGTCATGCAACCAACGTATACTAATTTTATGAAAGCTAAATCAACAGTACCATGAAATTAATATTGAAAAAAATCTTATTAGTGAGGCTTAAACGATGTTTTCTCTGAATACCACAAGAAACTTTGTAGTATTACTCATATTTGATTTTAGTATTATCATCAGTTTGATTATGACTTTATAAATTAGTAACAAGTAGTTAACGTTATTAGTTTATCAAATTCTTCGATATTTTACATTTGAAATGACTCGGCACAAAAAACCATTGAATTCCAATCGAAGATTATCATCATCACGATCGATATTCAGTGGAACAACTCGAAGACCGCTCATCTGAGGTAAGAGAGAAAATCCAGGGATGTCTGAACTACTGGACACTGTTTGGCTGGACGATCCACCGGTCGTATGCACCAGGACAAGAACGAGTGATAGATCAATATTTCCACGCTGCACAAATTCTTCGTACCTTAGCATCAATATTAATGAACTGATAGTCTTATCGATTCATAACATCAAATATTTAAGGAATTGTTTGACATCTTTACAGAAATCTATTTATTATATTAATGTTTTCAGAGCGTATCTTAAAGAAGGACATTCGTTCTGTTCTTTTCCGATACTGTATCCTTCATACAACATCGCTCTCAAAATAAGTTCATTACTATTGCTCTTTCAAATCCTAAAGCTATTAGCTTAAAATGAATAAAGAAGTATTTATGACACATTAATCTTGAGAAAGGTCATAACAATAGCTCGGCATTTCACTTGGCAGCTTATTCTTGTCACAGTTAATCATTGGGGAAATGACCAATGAACCGCAAGAGTTGCTGACATTATAGATCACATTCGAGCAAAATGATCATGTTTGCTTTTTTAAATTACAATATGAATTAAAATATGGTAATTGATACCAAAATAAAAGTGAAGATCCTTCATCTTGGTCAAGTCTACATACCAATATAACGCCATGAGTATTATGTTTGATGGCAGGCCAGCATCGTTGATATCGTTTGTCACCACTGCAATCCCAAAGTTCTATCTCTGCCTCCACTCGTTCTCCATTAAGTTCCAGGTCATTACTTTCGAATTCAACAATTCGTACACCTCAATGTTATTATAATTTCATTTATGTCAAAGGATTGTTAAGCAACGGACTATATTTGATTACTAAGAGTAAAAGCTATATGCAATCTGCTAAACAAACAAGGCATCAAAAAGAATTTTAGTCTTAATAATCTTTTAAGATTAGAAAAAGACTTCAAAGTAAATCTTATTTAAAGTTAAAAACTTTGTATCGATAAAAAAAATAACCCCTATTGCAAAAAAGAAGAATGAGCAAATTGCATTTTTACCTCGGGTTGGTCGGTATGTATTCGATATGCTTATATCACTTGAATCCGCCAGGTAATTCGATATTATCGTTTTTCCACTCTACTTCTTGATATAATTAGGAAAAGAGGCAAACAATGGGTTTATTATACATAACAAACCTCAGAACTTTGAATTAATAAAAAATTAAGAATTATTCAGAAAAGACAAAATGAGTTTTAGCAGAAAAATTGACTAGAAGATCAAAATATTTATATTGCTGTTTCAACAAAGAATCTAATAGTGAAATGTTTGAAACAGCTGCGCCGCAAAAAACAAAGAGACTTTAGCAAACTTAAATTTCATCGTTCAAACAACTACTCAAATTTTCCAGTATCCAATCGACAAAAAACACTTAGAAAGTTGTAAGCGTCAAAAGCCTGTTTCAAAAGAATTTTTAGACATAGGATTTCGGCGCAAGAAAACTGTATGTACTAAACAATGTAACTAACAAATTGAAAGGATAATAGTTTAAATTCGTTCGAGAAGAACATGAAGTGATCGAGAATAAGAATCTCACCTGAAGCGGTCCGAGAATAAGAATTTTGATCTTCAAAGGAGCGATTGCTGCCATCGTTCTTACTTGATACTATGGAAATTAATCACCATGGCTACAACATCAACTTGCTATGTTGCAGTTGAGGCTTGGCAAAATATTAGTTTGGAAAAAAATTAAAATAATCTTATTGGCTGGTATACTTACTTTCTAATACAGAAGCATCAATTTACATAACTAATTTATCGAAACTGTGATTTAAATATGTTGCAAAAAAAAAAAAGAAATTTAAGACATTTTGAAAGTGCTTCAAACTAATTCTTAAAAATTGATGAATCGGTGAAGTGTCAAGACATTTTAGAGTTATCGAATCTGTGCAAGGTCAGTTTAATTAAAGCTTGCCTTTGTATCTCATCTTGACATTCTTATTGGAATTTAAAAGTGAGCTGATTTTCTCATATATTTAGAACTGAAACCACCTCAGAATTAAATTTAAGCATGTCCAGAGATTTCAGATTCTTCAAGAAGTTATCTCTTGGATGTCTTCAAAAATCATAGCTTCCATTATGACCTAATGAAAAGGTATTTTCTTATTGAAATTTTATAGATTCAAATGACATGATGCATGATAAATAATGACTGCCGCCATTCTGCCAGCAGGAGGTTTAATTCCAACTTCAACTCCAACTTTAGCATTGGCTGATACGTTTCACCTGTCGGGAAAGTTTTGTCGTGGCATAATCGAATCTCAAACTTGGGTAATTAAACCTTTTATTAGAAAAATTTGATAAAAGAAAGTTACATAACAATTATAACAACTCATTAATCACGCAAATTTAATGGTAAAATTACTAATATAATGAAAAAGAAGGATAATAAAAAGCAAAACCAGTCGTCGCCGTGAATAGATTAAGCATAATCATTAAACAGAGAATCTTAGAAGATAGTCCCACAATGTAAAAGAGGATAAACGAATCATCATTCATGCGCATAATGAAACAACCTTTGTGTGAGAATCCTTTGTCTGGAAATATTCTCGCTGTTGTTGACAATTAAATACAATCGTTTCAATTAAATATTCCGGTATTCGGTTGTTCCGATACCACCTGCTGGAAATATACTGTTGACTGCACAAGACGTGGTAAAGCCGTCAGTTTTTATTTTTACCAATCCAAGACTAAAGTTTACGAGCGATAATTGACGGAAGAACCGTGCCAAATTGAAGTAAATTGACTAATCCAACAAAAGAGAGGCAAAAATTCAAGGTTTTTTCACCTGTAGAATTCGATTTTTTTAAGGAGATGGGTAAAGAAATAAACAGTGTCAATTGATTTGATAGTTTCTAAAAAACAAATAGTACTTTTTCTTCTAAAGTATTTGTTTGTTGCCTAACTTTTGTTTGTCCCATTCCTTAATTGAAATGCACATCGAATGATATTTTTTGAGCACGTTCACCGCTTGGATTTTGTGATGCAGAAGCTACGACCCCAAATCAAAAACGGTGCTTAATAGTGGAAGGCATTATTTTGCATTTTTATTAGATGAAAAGTAAATAGTTTTGTCAGTACTAAAAGCGCTGGTCAACCTTTTCAGAGACTTTTAATGAAAGAATCCAGAATCACGTTTTTTTCCTTTTCTGCGATTCGTTTTTTTTTTCTCAGTTGAAAAACTTAAATTAGATGGACTTAGGATGTTTTATTTCGTGAAATTTATCGTTTGATATGGTCTTGACAGTATATATTCTACCGAGAGTCATTTTGTACCTTGTTCATATCCAGAAAGTCTTGACATTAGTTTTAAATAGTCGATAGTACTGGATTAACTGATAGGATATAAGATATTAAAAAAAAAAAAAAAAAACTGGGGACGATTGAGGCAATTACATTAAAGAACTATGGGTTGGCAAAACCCATCACAACAATTTGCATGGATCTCATACTTCAGCATTGATATTTAAAGTGATATTATCAATGCTGAAGTACGCTTTTAATCAATCCATAATGCCTTTTTCAATTACTTATGACCTACAGTCAACAGGACAATCATTACTGGACTTCACATCTGTAATCGTTTCGTAAGGCTCATTTCACTTATCACTGTGATGATGTATGTTAGCATCACACTTAGCTACCTTCTTCTGTAACATATTATCAATTGACATGGTGCAAATCAGATCCGATTAGATGATATGTTTGGAAATTTTGGTAGATAATGATAAAGTTATTGCTAAGAAAAAATAATGGAACTGATTATGCATGCTCTTTTTGCATGCATAATGTTCTCGAGAAATATGCTATCTATCTCCCTATGCATTCCATCACAACGTCTAGTGCAAACCGGATAAAGCTACGGCGCATCATTTGTTTCTGGATTTGTAACGTTTTAATATTAAGTGTCAAATCCATAAAAGAAAAGGAAAGCCAAGTTTCAACTTTTCTACTTCAATATTTTTTAATGCAGTTCTGCAGAATAGATCGCCAGGGGTTTCAAATATCTGTTGAATCTTGTTATAATCAGTATATCAGCGATAAAATTTCTCTTTAATATTAGAATTGTTTTATTCAATTTGTGAATAACACTGTTCTTTGCATGATCAATGTGACAAGTGAAGTTAAATAGGAATATGTGAATTTGGAAACATTGAAGATTGAAGATTGAAGCATTATTTTGTTAACAGATAAATTTGAATGCCACACACTATTTTACTTTCAGATGGGAAAAATCGCTCGGCAAGTTTGGAAACGGTAATCGAAATTTAAAGATGTACATGTTATTGTTTACTTCCTCAAAAATGATGGAACTATAGCCGCACCGACTGTAAGTACACTACAAACAGGTAACGTACCATTCATTAGTGTACCTGCAGAGTGATGTTCTGCAAGCGGCAAATACGGCAAAAGTGAATACACCTCTACCACCTGTGCAGCTTTGGATACAAACACACCAGCCACAGATGGAAAAGGATTAGCTGCTGATGCAAAAAGATCTTCTGTCACTACGAAATGAAAGTCAATTGGAGAAAAAATATACGGGAAATAATTCGAACGATACACTATTTCCAGCTCATATTGAATTCAAACGAAATTTTGTAAAAAAATCAAACAGATCTAAATTTTAAAAGTGTCCTCATTGTCAACCATACAAATTCCCGATAATCAATTTATGATATATTAATGCAATAAAAATCAGTGAAAGCGTCCTAGCGCAATTGATCAAACAAGCTGGCATAGATTGAATATGTTGATCTTTTTAAGTGACATGATGAAGATCTATAGAACGAAAGTTTGATAGATGATAAAATTTTATTCGATGAACCTGGAGCAGTTGGAACAGCTGTGTGTAGCTACTAAGTTTACTAAGTCTCTGTGCTCCTTACTCTACACGCACGTATTTATATGTTGCTTTACAGCTGTATAATTTCTTTAAACTTTTATGAACTTAGCACTGATGATTTTCCGGTATCGATGAATTGCATTTCCAATGGCTTTTTGAATACCATTTTGCTTTGTTTAAGGTTTCTTAGGCCATTTTATAATAAGTAATCCTTTTTTCGTTTTGCAAACAACGACCTGTGGTTTGTCGAGCTCTCTCGGACTTTTTTTCCCCTTCGGTAGATAGCAGTAGAATAAACGTACAAGAAATGTATTCACATACCGTCAAATAAATCTTCTGAAGGTTATGTAAGATTTATAGCCTTCCAACTATTTTCGTACACAAATGGAAACTTAGCTGGATATTAAATTACCTTAAAAGTTTCAAGCATTACAAGATTGCAATTGTTTACTCGAATAATTTGGAATTTGATTTCCGATTTTTAGATGTCATCCAAAGATTTCATCTTTTTATTTTAGCATGAACCATTTTTTGTTAAAATTATCTTTAATTTTAGATTTTTTTTTGCTTCCTCCATAATTTTTCACAGTAAATTCCGATTGGGAGGAAAGTGAAAATTACAATGAAAAATCGTGGAAGAAACTTCGATGTTGTAAGTTTGTTGTATGTACATTGCACAAGTAAATTGAAGATCGAATTCAAATGTGGAATGATAGTTTTGTAGGTTCATCATGGAATGGTACTGCTCAGCGACGGTAAAGGTCGCGGACGACCGGTACGATTGGAGCTCACAAAAGGTTACAACGATTGCAATAAAATTATTGCTAAGAAAAAGTAGTGGGAAAACTTTTTAACCAATGTCTGATTAATTCATTTCAGCAACATTCCGAAGAGTTAGAATCAAAATGTTCTTCGGAATTTTTTTGACCCTCGTGAATTATTTAATTTGTTTCAAATCAAATAAATTTCAACTTCAATAAAACAAAAACAGCTCGTTTTTTTTTGTTTGAATTGCAGATGTTCTTGTCATCCAAATAACTGCCAAAAGCGGTGGTTTTGATGAAACGAAAGACTTATTAATGGAAGTTGATACTAGCATACGATGTGTCAAGCTGCGCAAGAAAAGCGATAGTGGTTTGGGATTATCGATCAAAGTAAGTTAGTTAAAATAAAAATAGAAACTTTTTGACTATCCAACCAAGCGAGATTATCTTTCAGGGCGGTAGCGATGGCAATCATCAAGTTCCAGTTGTTATTTCAAAGATTTTTCAAAATACACCTGGTATGTACAATAAGACAATCATTTGTTTCCTATTGTTCGTTCTGCTTTAAAAACAATTTAAATTTAAATTTTTTGGATTTTCTTTCACAATTGTTTTTATTGCAATTCTTCTATGGTTACAATCCTGCATCGTTCAACTTAAGGATAGGTAATAGACAGTCTAATTGAAGCAGTGATATGATTTCAAAACAATTCCATGAAGCTATATCACTATGAATTATTTATAATATTTTATCATTACAGCGGAAGAGTGTGGTCAATTATTTGTTGGTGATGTGATCGTTGAAATAAATGGGCAATCGACAGATGGTAAAACTCACGATGAAATTGTTCAAATTTTGAAGAACACTGGAGATGAAATAACACTTAGTGTTAGACATTATATACAAATTGCTCCTTATCTAAAGTAAGATTTTACTTTAAAGTTAAGTATTTTATAGAATGCTCATTAAACTATCTGATCTTCGTCTTAATGGGCCATAAAAGCTGAGAAAATAGCTCACGACTTTCAGATGTGACTTGTAAAAGCTATGTAGGTTAGGAATAGGACAATATTATGGTAGTAGTCCATCAATATCGCTAAAGAGGTGACGGATTTCGCAACACTTTTTATAATTAATTTTGTAATTAAATAAAAAAATTATGAAACTGATGTGATATGTTGAAATAACTATCAATGATAGAATTGTTCTTGGCACTTCGACCATCTTTTAGAATATTTGGTTTAATCAGTTTCGTTTAATGAAAGAAGCCTCATTAACCTGATGAATTACTTTAGGCCAGCAGATTCGCTCAGATCGCACACAGGAAGCGCACTTGAACGTCTCTATGAACCAAATATTTGGAAGGTTTTATAATTCAGCTTTTTAGAATGAAATTTTTGAAATAAAAACAAAAATACCAAAATCAAATTTAGAGCTCATTAAAATCACAGTCATCAGTTCCTACCGGTGAAATAATTAGTACGCGAAATTCCGCCGTTCGAGGTACAGCTGATGACGCATCAGATGAGTGGAAAACGATGGCCAAGATTCCACTACCGATGGCGTTTATTACGCGTTATTTATGGGGGACTGATAAATTAAGGTATATTTAAATGTGACCTATGTGATTAAGAAATAAAATAGAGTTCAATCTCATCGTATCAAGTCAAAGTACTGTTCGACTCATATGAATGTTTGAGTAATTTTAAAAATCTCAAATGTTATATGATTGTGAAATCAAAAAGTAAAATGTTTATTATGGCAATATTTTTCCTCTTTTTCTCTATTATAAGTGGCAGACGTAATAATCTTGAAGATACCTCTTATCAGTATCAGTGTCAATATCAAATCAATCTTTTAATTTGAAGTATTTTCATTCAACAGAATATCATCCTCAACTATTGTTCCATCATTTTTCTAAAATAAAACCGTCGCTATTTAACATAACTGCTCTAATGCCATTTTTCTTAAATTTTGAAGGAATTTTATTTCCTAGTTTTGCAATCAGTATAATTTCTGAACTTCGTCTGAATGCCTGAACTTCCAGAAATAATGCATTCGAAGTCCGTGCGGTGGATGGTTCATCGACAGGTATTGTACATTGCGAAGACAAAAATACAATGGAACAGTGGTTCAAACACATTGAGAACCGTATCACGTCACTCAATTACAAGTCCATCAAACTATCAAATAAATATTTGCATAAAAATGAACAGGTTTGGCACTAAGAAAAGCAGCGCATCAAAAAACAGGTAGTTAGTTTTATGAGTGACAGTGTAGAATGATACCTTGCTGCAGCTGAAGTCAAGTTCTTGAGTCAAAGTGATTGAGAAGAATTTAGACATTCAAGAAAGCGAAGGAATTTCATTAAATAAAAACAGAAAAGGGAAGGTTGTGATTGTGAAGGATTATTACTTCACAATTTTTTTTATGAAGCTATATTAAGTGAAAGTTGAAAAAAAAACAAAACTGAAGATAGCATTTTCAGATTACATATATTGGTTGGGTAAGCGAACGATTACCGGAAGAACATTTCAAAGATCCACGTCAACGTTGGGAACCTCGATTCATTATTTTGAAGGGTGGCGAACTTTGTATTTTCGAATCTCCACCAGTATGTTGAATTTTAAGAAATTTTTTAAATTTGTTTTTAGAGTTTGCTCGGTTCATAAATGTCATTTTGAACAGCTAGCATCATCTAAATCATAAAACTGAATGATTTGCAGCTGAATTCGGATGATCTGAACAGATGCTTATCGCTATATAAAATTTACGATACAGCATTCAAAGTGGTAGATCGAGATAAACCATCTTTAGACAAACGTGATTATTGCTTTTGGATTGAAACATCGATGAATGGCTTGAAACATTACATGTCAGTTGAGAATTATCATCAATTCAACCAGTTCGACATAGCTTATCACCGTTGTCTGCACAATACTGTCAACAGTTTCCAGGTATTTACTTTTGCTTTCCCGAATTTATTTCCATTCATTTCATTTGCTTATCTCATTCATCTGTTTCAGAAATATTATCTTGTCCATTTACTTATCTGACTTCCATCTTTTCTTATTTTCCGTTCGCCTTTAATTTTTACGATTTTTTAATGCTTATACTAATTTGTTTGAAATTAATTAGCCGATAAATATCATATTATTAATTCGCAGACACGCACATTTGCATGCAGCTATCAAGGGCGACCAAGTGGTTTGGTAATTGATTTTAAACAGGGTATAAGCTTATATGATATTCCCACAAAGGTATGTTATGTTTCTCAAAAATAAAGTTATAATTAAGTAAAGGATCTAAAGAAGAAACTTGCAATAAATGTACAGAAAACTTTTTTTATTAAATTATATGCTTGCGCAAATTATAGCGTTATTCGTGGCAGTACCGCTTTTGTGACTTGGAATCATCATCTGATGACGGAAAAATACGATTGAGACTTATTTTTCGAGATGCACGAAGCTCATCTAGCAACAACTTAGAAATTAAAGTAAGAAATATTGGAGTTCTGAGAGCAATATATGGTTCAAGAGATAAAAGGATGATATTAGCCATGGATGTTGTTGTAACCACTTGACATGTGGTATGGCATGTGCATAAGTGATAAACTAAATAACCATAAGGACTACAGTGACAAACTTTGGAGTCAAAGAACAAAATTTAAATCTTAGCCAATTGGATTTTTATCGATCATCAATGCAATTTAATATGAATGTGATGTAATCCTTCATCCGTACAGCTTTTTTTTTTTCAGGATATTGATAGCGACGAACTTCTATTCATTGTGTATACAATGCATGCGTTTTATGTGACCAAAGTTATCGGAATTGATCCGGATTATCTTAAAACTATCCCTCTTATGTGACTTTGCGTACATAAAAAACAGTAACTATCGTAGCATAACCAGAAGAGCTAATCGTAGTACAGTAATTATATTTATTTGTGAAACAGATCTTGATGTCCTTCATTGTTTCATAAAGATAGGTGATAGCATATATTTCTTTTTTATGTCATAGCTACAAAACTAAGCCATAAATGTTATAAGGCCATCAAAAACTCTTTGTTACTTAATGGTAATAAGCAATTTGATAATTTGCATGATTATCCTGAAATCCCTAAATCATGTTACTTAATGGTAATAAACAATTTGATAATTTGCATGATTATCCTGAAATCCCTAAATCAGATCACTCACATTTTATTAACTGGACATATGACTGATTACAGTCACCGATTATTGTGACAAATGAAAGCGTTTAAGATCTGAAATTTTATAACAGATTAATTCATAAGAAAGTTTTTCGAACGTACTGCATAATTTAGTTTCAAAGATACAAGCCGGATGCGTTTATATAGGCTTGGTTGCTTACATACTCATCTGTTACGAATACAGTGCATGAAGCCTGAATAGCTGTTGATACAATTCCTTCAGGTATTAGCAAATTTCTGCGACAGTTCACAGTTTTGAGAAGAAATTACTGTTCCTTAGTGGGAAATAAAAGCTATATCTAAAATCGGTCCATTCCGGACTCCATTATTAACAAAAAGCCAAACATCCCATTTTCAAAATTTTGTCAATAAAGTCTTTTCATGAATGGAATCAGTAACAGCAATAATAATTAATGAGGCTTTATAAATTTTTCAAGCAAATTCAGAAACACAACTGAAGATTATAAATTGGAAGTTTTTTTCTTTTTTATAAAAAATCGAAATAAAAAATCGACGTTTAATATCCGCGAACGGACAATAACAAATTCAGAACATAATAAAAATGCAATTTTTTCAATCTTATAACTTAAAAGAAAAAAATCGTCTTGTAAATTAGCAACAAAAAAACACAATAAGAAAAAATTTTTGGCAAATTATTTTGAGAACTTCAAAATATGTGACAACCGTTCGTACGTGAAAAATGTTCGTATGTAACAACCGTTCGTAATAGTGGCTCTGGAAATGTAAAAAACACTGAAAATGCTATTATGTTAAGCTGGTTTCAAGTGAAATTCCGAAGTTCAAGAGTCAGGAAGTATTTTCTGCTCTGTTTTTACCATAAATGAAAGGCACTTCATGATATCAAACTGGATAAAACCGAAATGAAACCAAGTTTTTTGAAATCGTTGAGGCATCAAACACTGACTGCCATAAGAATTAACCTGCTATACAATTTGACACGTAAGTGTTGCGCTCATTTCGAAGCATCGGAGCAATAGCACATGTTGAAAATTGCTTCTAGTATACACATACTACCTATAAGACAGAAATGAAACAGGTGATAAAGTATAACTTTTAACTCAAAACTCCTTATCGTGAGATACTTCCGAATAAACTAGAATTACTGAAATCAATTAAAGCAAAAATTAATAGATTGCAGATAGCCTTTAGAATGATCAAGTATTCTTTCAAACCAAGAAATCTAGATTATATGTAAATTATTGACGATATTACTAAGTCTGCTTGGTAGTTTTTTTTTTCTTTGCTAAACTGAACCAATTAAAAATTGCAAAACGAATTCCATTTCACTCGCTGTCACTAATACTATATTAACAATAATTTGATATTTAAAAGACAAGACCTTACCGACTTGATCCAAAACGTTTTCGCGTGGCAAGACATTTTGTATTACAATTCCTACAATTATTATGAAGTGAGACAATAACAAATTTTGCTGACATAATTCTTTGTTTCAATTAACGTAATTTTCATAAAGATTCTTGAAATGCAATTATTGGATCAAACTGTTTAGATAAAAAACAAAGTGAAAGAGCTGCTGATTCTAGAAGTTTCTTCAAATTTTTGATAAAATTTGTAAAGAATGAATGGTTCGGAGAACAAATTATATCGCCAAACTCGTCACATACATCAATGAACAGAATATCAGAAAGATCACTTCTGAAATCAATGATGAAAATTGACATAAAATGAGAAATCCTGGCTTGATACGTAAGTGATTTTACACAACATCTGCCTTATGTACATATAAAAGAATGCAGTATTAACACTAATCCCATGTTCAGATTCAAAGAATTTTATGAAAAGTGTTACTTTTAAAAAATGTGCGGCTGTTTTTTCAATAAATTTTATGCCATCCATCGTGACAATTTGCATTTCTTATTGCTTTTTTTCCAATCCAAACCACTGCCGCGCCAGATCAACAACTTGGTCCAGTTCAGCAGCAGTTATTGCCATGTACAATGGAAGAAATTGAAGTTCTTCAGAAACTCAAATAATTTTTCCTTCCTATTTTTTGTTATCATACAATGGTCTTGCAAATGCTATCTTCTTTTCGAACCGAATTTCAAGAAACAAATTAAAATCTAAAGAAAAGGGAGAGGAAAAATTTTCATTCTGAGCATTATCCAGCTCTTTTCACGTATATGTTTCGCCTTCTTTGACTTTTTACTTGAAATCCTAAGTCTTTAATAAATTTTCAGTATACCGAAATTTGGCGAAAGAGTTCCGCTTTTTAAATGAGTGCGGTTTCTCAGTCTGTTTGATTACATTTTTGCAAGAATCAGCTATCGACAAAGGACTGTTAAAAAGCCAATTATAAATTCAATACATAAACTAATCCTCTTCAATGAATTTTAGCATCTATAGAATGAATCCTCTTTAATGGATTCTAACATCTATAAAATGTATCTATAAAATGTCCGAAAAAGCCATCTTCGTAAAATGACTTATCAAAAATATATTCATGCTGCTCATACCAAGACCAACTATCAAAACATTCGGTTCCAAGCAATTACAAAGTGCCAATGCAGCAATGCCACATTAGTACACTTGACAAAGCTGTTACATACTTCATAGTGATATAGAATCTGCATATTAAACGTGAATCTGATTCTTCAGACATAACACCTGAATACTTCCTTCATTATTCGGATAAATGGATGTTGGAATCAGAAAAACATTTTCATCTAATTTTAATACGGATGAAAATATTCAGCTTATCTTTAAATTATATTAATGCAGATTCTATAGACATTTTCATAAAACCGATCGATGCTGCTGCTGTAAGCATTTCCTTTGCTGCCAAATCCAATGCTGCACTATGTGAATGAACGTAATTTGAATCATTTATTTGAAAATAAATTTTATTGAATCATAATATCATCTACAGAAGTATAAAGAACTTTTGTTATGGCAGCTAATCATGGATATTTTTCTTCATACAGAGATTAATAGCAAGCAGAGAGCACAGTTTATTATTTACGACTTTAAATGAATCTGTAAACTACGTATACCATAGTAGAAAGATTACTGCTATTCGCATTTTAAGGATGAATTTGCTTAAATAAAAAGATATATGGAAGAAAAATAACTGTTGATGGATGCGATACGGCAAATATAATGAATATCTTGAATCTACGAAACATGACAGAATATATCTGTACGCACAGATATATAACAAATTCACTACGAATATGATCTTTCATTTAAATCTTCCACCGTCGAGAGTAGTAGCATTATTGAGAAGGATTTTTTCTCGATAATCAAAGCTTACTTCCAATTTTTTTCTACTTTACACATCAATTACACAAAAAACTAACCATGAAATATTTTACCATATCGTCTTTTTTGAAATAGATCAAAATCCTATACACATAGATCTTCTGAACCTGAACTGGAATTTCAAATCATTACAGGCGGCGATAGCAATAACTCAGAAATGACAAAATTTTTTAAAAAGAGAAATGGATTTTGACAAAAATAAAATCAAAAAATTGTCCATTATATAAAAATAGCAATAAAATTTGAAAAAAAAAAAAAAACAGATATTGACTACAAATGTCTAAATGATGATAGAGTATTAAGATTGGTGAGACGTTTGTTCAAATTGAGATGTTTCAAGAAAAAAAAGAAATAGTATGGTGGAGCAGTGTGGGGGATGTAATGATTGAGAGTAATGACTAAAAAGCTACAGATCTGTTGTAAGTTCATTTTTGGCTGATGAAGGTAATTAAATCAAGAATAGGTAGACCCGGGTACATAGCATGTGAGAGATTGGTTTTTTTTTTTTTTTTTTTGTTGTTGTTAATATTAAAATATTTATTTTTTAATAAAATTTCGAGAAATTTTTGGGGAAAACATAAAACTGATAAAGAAGAAAACAGGTTAAA
>JARVGP010000584.1:999-12831 GCA_029876185.1 Mansonella ozzardi | reverse complement strand
TTTTTTTTTTTTTTATTTTTTTTTTTTTTTTTTTTTTTTTTTTTTTTTTTTTTGGCTGGAAGATGAAGAAAGGGAAGAAGGAAAGGGAAGGCTTACTTGGATGCTTTTGAACGGAACAGCCGGCTTAAAATATTTAAAGCATAGAAATGGGGAATAGAAAAGCACTTTTTGATGAAGTTTGAATACGTACATACACATACATACAGGCTTGAAAATATTGAACGAATTTGAACATGAAAAGATAAGAAAGGTCAGTGATGAATTTTGTTCACTAAATTTTAGTCATTTTTGAGCATGAATACCAAAACTACCATATTATTCACTCTTTGCACTATTAGCGAATCTTAATAAATTTTACTAATGGAAGTTGAAGTTCGTTTAAATAATGATGATCGCTTTTTCATTCGAATTTATCAAAGCAGTCAGAGTGAAAACGCGTTCGAAATTTGGCGAATCATATGTCAAAAATTGCCATCAGTCTTTCAATTTTCTTAAATCTCAAGCATTTTGAATCAATCTCTTTAAGTGCAATATATCTTTGAATCCTTTAACAATACAGATTTCATTTCCTCTACTTTGGCGATGATATTTCAACTGATTTAAAGGAAATTTTCGATAAGTTTATGATATTATGATATCTTTTTTTTTCTTCATTCCAGAAGTTTCAAATCACCAAAATTTAATCTTACTATGGTGACACATACCTCGTTCATTTTTTCCCAGCAAATCGATTTAAAAACTTCATGTTTGACAGATATAATGAAACAGACAAACGAATAATTGGAATGTTGTCCTTATGGTGTGAGAGCACACAGGAAAAAGACTGGCTTTCAGCAGTTTCTGCAGCCGACCACGGGCAGTTTCGGAATACTTGTCCCATGTTGGCGTGAATTCTCTTACCACCTATTACTTTACTGTATAAATGTCACATTTTGTTACCACTCCATTAATTTTTGTTCTTTTGAATCGTTGTTGTTGTTAATGAAGTGTTCAGTGTGGTGATGTAATAATACTGCAGATGGGAAGGAGAAGAAATGGTTGGATTGAAAATTATTGCGTTCATTGCTTTGAACAGGAATCTCAAGAAAGTCCACAGAAAGTACTTATATATTTACTAGCGCTCCTTACGTACAGTAACATTCTGACTTTATGCCACTCTATAAATTATGAACATAAGCATGCATTTTGGATTTTTACTATCGCTAACAATCAACTATCGTTCCTAATTAATTAAAAAATTATTAATGATTTTTTTGCTTTGCCCATTTGCAATTAAGCTTTACATGTTGTGATATCATGCAGAATTTTTTTTTTTTTGCCAATAACTATCACTACTCAATGCACTAAGCGCGGCAATAGAAGAATAGAAGCAGGCATTGTTGTTAATAATGATTTGGAGTACTTTACAGCTTTATTATTCTGCACTGTTCACTAGGAATGACTTTACTGGAAGAATTAGTTTTCATTTTTAATTCCTTTCAGATATGTCACAAGCAATTCTTTCATATTTTAATAATTGTTTTAGTTTCAATTTATCACAAATAGAGTATCGCAAGAGAAATGTAGAAAAGATATTTTTGATAAATTCCCAATAAGTTTTAAAATTGAAAATTTTCTAATCCAGATAGTTATATGCTTTTTATTGATGAAGCCTATTTTCCTCATTAAGGCATCTTTGCTTATCTCTTTATTGCCTATTTCTAATTTATTTTTACATTTTTGTAAATTATCCAATATATTTTCTTTAATAGATTCATTTAATTTTTCTTTGAAAAACGCATGAAATTTATTTCACGTGCTAACCATATTAATCTATTTCGATTTTCCTCTCCTGTGAATTAATTTGAACTTTCTTACGTTAGTTTATGTTACTTTAAAAAGCTGCACTTTAAAGTTAGCATTTATTTATACTTTCTTCCATATGGTACATTTCGATTTTTGAAGTATATATTAAACAGTTTAAAGGTCAGTGAAACAACAATCATGACAAAGTAATACGTGATCCAATGTTATTTTTTCCTACATTTAATTCCAAATACCATTCCACTACTGCTTTTTTAACTTCAATCTCAACAATGAGCACTGCCTATTTTAAAAGCCGATAAATAAAACACGATGGAATAAATAACTGATTGAATACATCTGACAGCTGAAATCAGAAAGTGGATGTGAAAAAACCTTAGTAGCTTAACGTAGTTCGGGACCGCAGCTGTACTTCTCATTCTATTTTGTTTACTTCATCTTTCTATTTAACATTTAACCTGAATTCGCTAACCTATCTTTGTAAGCTTTTTAAAGTAAAAACAAAATGAATGAAACGCTAAAAATTGCATCGATAAACGTTGCTATTCGTTCTAACTTTTCCCTTCCTTTTCTTCATTTCAAATTTAAATTTCATCATGAAATCTTGTTAGTAATAAATTAAAAAACATATACATATTTATTTGCCTGTTGAAAGCGCCATTTTTCCAAATTCACTTTATTTGAAAGTTATTTATGAATGTGTGTATGTTCATATCTGTTGATTGGGTCTCATATTGGGTACAAACTCTTTTTCGTATTGCAATTTCATTCTTTCTCTCACTTCCCTCTCTCTCTCTCGTTTCTTTTTTTTTTTATTCTAACTGAAAAAATTTTGCATAAAATTACAGTGCGCAAAAATAGCAATGCACATTTTGTTGCACACTTCCTGGAATAATATATTCCGAGCAAAAGTTTAAAGTTTGTGCGAAATTTGTCCAAAATCTACTATTGTTGTTTGCGGGTATGTAATTTCTTAAAAAAAAAAAAAGTTAACCTTTAACCTAATTTTGCTAGCAAAGATTGTACAAAAGCGGCAACATGAAAGTGAAAAGGTAGCAAGGTAGAAAATGAGAAAAAAATTGCTTTTAGCTAGATTAGCATTTTACTATACTCTTAATATATTCGAGCTGCAGTACTCTTTATCAGTTTATCTTTTAATCAATTAATCAATCAATCAATGTTTATATGATATGAAAAAGCTTCATATCGGAGTTCATCACTAAACGATGAAACGATCCCCGAGAATAGACTTTCCATTCTTCTACTTGCACATATATTTTAATTGGAGTTGGAATTGTACGCCAAATATAAATGGAAGCTCAGTGAAATGTGTGTTTGTTGCATCGTTATCATATGCAAGGCCATACAGTGCTACCCTACCCCAAAGCTCAGCATAACTTTTTCAAACTGACTCATCCGGTTCTATCAGGATACTCATTTGAACAGGACCAATTGTGGTACCTCTTACTCACACCTTCCCCTCTCTTCTCGACAATCATTTCTTGTTGCTAAAAAATCAGTTTTCAACTATCAGTGCACAATTTATTTGATCTGATTACTAATTTCATATATTTCTGCAAAATCAATCGAAGCATCAACAATCGCGAAATGATCTCTGATATGTTCTAATACTTTTAAGTAAAACAGTACAGGTTTGTGCTAGCTTATAAGTATGTGTAGCCGTGTAATAAAAAAAGTAATCCAAACGAACTAATTGCTAATACTCTTTGAACTGCTTTCCATGAAGTCTTCGAATTACTGACAATTTCTCACCATAGGAATTTCTTGGAAGACAAAGTTTAATTTTAATGATGCTAAATTCCATATGCTACCGCCTGGAATGTTTTTATCGATCAACTATTGGGCTTGATATACGTAAAATTGTAATTGCCTAATGCGATAGTGTCTAGAATAAAATGTATCAGCAAATGGGATTAGTCTCAAAAAGCTTTTCCAATACCACAATGCTAGTGGCATTTTCCTATTGCAATTTAAAAATTTGTACATCCGTTGTAAAGATTTACTTGCATAATGGTATTAAAAGAAAGTTGAATAAAGTTAGAAAAATAGAAAATATAAATAGGATAATTGCTGATAGAAACTGATTGTTTTAAATCGAAATATTACCGTCAAGATGAATATTTATAAGTGATGCCTGATCGTTTCTTTCAAGTTGCTGATCTAAACCTTGTAAATGAAACATTAAGAATTCCAATTACATTTATAAAACGAAAGTGAAAAATACTTTCATCATCTTCTTTTCTAATACTACTGATTTATTCAGCTTACGATCTGATATTAAGTCACATTCATTACTATCATACTCATTTCTTTATTCTTCTAATGAAACTGTTCGAACTTCGTTATCTAAAAAGATTACTTTATCTTTTATCATTTTAATGTCTCGCTAAGATTAAATATTTGTACTGTTATTTTCATAAAACAATTCATAAGCAAAAGAAAATTTAATTATAGAAGTTGAGCTAAGTTTGATCTGTGAACCCTTAACAACAGATGTAATAACCACTTCTCAACGATGGGGAAAATAATTTTTTATTCGATTGCTGATGGTTAAGTAAACAAAATAATTGATATAGCTCGTTTTTAATTGACTTTCTCTTTTTGCATAACTGTCCACACATACATGCAGATCATACGCCATCGTTAGGTTGTTTTGCAAGCAAAAAATGATTTTATCATGTTAAAAAATACCGAAATGTTATGGTGCAATATTACTAACCAATCAATATAGCATTAAATTCCCCAGCAATATGTTATGAAAGTTCTTTTCGTACGATAGTCAACAAAACTAACAATTGAGCATCTCAATGCTCTGAAAGCAAAGATATGCCGGTGATCCAGATATATTATTTAATGAAAGGTTAATTCTAGAAATTCTTCTATATTTTTTATGTTTTTTTTGCAGTCATCCTTGTTTTCATCGAAAACATTTGCAAGTTTGAAGAATACATTGCTGGGTCTTTTGTATTTGTACTGGTGTGAGAAAGCGCAAAATGGTTTTGTTTTGTCGTGTGATTATGAGTTTTATAAAATAAATTTAAATGAAATTAAACGACAAAAAATCTAAATCATAGAAAAATACGAGTTGAGGAAGATAGATAAGTTGATGCTCATTAAGTTGATATGCTACCAAGCAACATTCAATCAATCATTCTCCAAGCAAATTTCAGAGATGATTTTCTTGGATCAAAAAATGTCTTATGAGCATGTTTTCATATAATTTAAAAGCTTTAAAAATTTGACAAAGACACCAGCTGGCATTAAATTCGATTATCTGAAAACTTTTTGTATGAAATGCTTTATGATTATGAATATTTTTGTGATTTCAAGCGACTTTTTCTTCCATATTCAGACGGTGAAATCAGATAGGACTCAGGATCGTGATGATCATGCCGTATGATTATTTCTTCATTAGCAATTCCAATTAATGGTGCCATTTTTCTTTTCTCAGAAGACAATATCTAATTTTTCCCATTCCCGTTGTATGGTTAGCGCCCTCTCCTATTTTTTTCATTTTTACATTTGCAGTATTAGAATATGCAATATAAATGGAATGAAATAATTAAATGTAACCGTTTGTTCTTAGATTTTGCTGATGTTGTTCCTCATTTCAAAACAAAAAATGTTTGCATCATCAATCGTATCTTCCAAAATTTCTAGTTTTCTCTCAGTCATTTATGCACATATTTGTGAGCAACTTTCTATTAGTAAAAAATTCATAAACTATCGATCATTAAAGTTTGGCCACTATCTTCCACTACATCTTTGAAATAACATTGAATTAATACACATATTCCCTGAGTTAGTTACTGCAACTTTTAATAAAAGCAATATCTTTTTTTTCTCCTACGCAAAATCAGTAGTGGTGTTTTCGCAGCCTTTGATTAAAAGCTTTAGTTATAAAAATAATAGTCGCAGCATTTTCATATATTTTTCAAGATAACCGTAATTGTTTTCATGCAGAAAAAGCTTTAGATTTTTGAAAACATTTGAAACCTACAAGTATTACCTAAAATGAACTTGTAATATCCATTTTTAAAGTCAGGTCAAAAACATTTTTCTCTATATAAAGTGGATTTTAGATCTGTAAAATTTAAAGATTGAACTTCAGCTGAAGGACGGTGGTAGGAAAAGTTGAACAGGATGGCGAGGGTGAGAGAAAGGGAAAGAGAGAGAGAAGAAGAGGGATTCAGTTATAAAATAAAACTCTGTCTGATGGAATTTTATTAATTTGCTATTGTCAACATATCTGTTTTCTCTAATGGCAAAAGAACTGCATTCGTTTATTCTTTCTAAAAAATTTGTATAAATACTAAGAAGGTTACAATTTTTTAAGTTCACTTCATTTAGATATTCCATGTTTAGAAATATGATTTGTACTAATAATACGCCTGCTTAATTAATTGAATTTCACCAAATTTCTTTAATGTAGTTTATGAATTTTTTGCAATTTGTTTGTGAGCTAATTTTTTTATTTTCAATTTCAGATATAATGCTGAACTAGGGTCAGTGAAATTCTATTGAGTTTTATCTTTATGATAAGATGATGTGGTCTTGTCGTTTGAAGTGTAAATAAAGATGGTAAGTGGCTGTGCATGACAAAAAAGTCATGTTACGGGTTTTCGACATAGTAACGGATTAGATACTATATAACAAATATAAACCAGAGCGACATGCTATCGGCTATTTGCATGATATATAGATCTGTCTATCTAAAAGATTATCCATATCAAGTTTTGCATAAAAGAAATTTTGCACTCCACTGTTAAAATAGTTAAAGTTGAAACACGAATTTGAACACTCGCTAGAAATGCCTCAACGTCTCTCCATGGAATAGAGAACTCTTCAGTCATTTGATGATTTATTTAACTAAATTTTTGTATAGTTCGCATTCGCTTGACTTCTTCCGAGCTCCCACTTAAGCATGCACTTCGCAGCAATATTTCTCTTTCTTCATTTAAACGGCTGTTTGGTGCAAAATACCCGGGATATTGTGTTTGTGTACCTCCTAAATGTATGCGTATGTACATATAGTTGTCGAAAGAATTCCACAAGAAAGACGTTTAGTAGGGAGTTTTCCGCAACAACCAAAAAAAGTCTCGAACTGCTTTTCTTAATTTCGGAAAATTATGGAAAGCTCCGCTAAATCCAAAAATTTTCATCTGTTTGTTCAATTCATTCCGTCCATTTCACCCGCTATTATCCATCCATCTATCCATCCATCTATCCATCAATCCATCCATCCATCCATCTATCCATTCATCCACCTTTTCATCCTCCATCAGATCATACATCTATTCACTCATTCAGCTATGTATATACGGCTGTATGCATCCCTAAGCAATAGCATACTTCTTCCTACAGTTGTTTAATTACCCCAGTGAAAAAAAAAAGAGAACTCTTTTCAGCGGCAGCACAATCTCGAGTCTTGGCACAAAAAACTGCTTTATACTCTTCTTTACTCATTAATCTTTTTAATCTCTTAATTTGATCTAATCACTAAACTATTCAACAAAACTTACATGCTATACAGGTACTCATTATCTCGAAAACATTATTGAATGGATTTCAATAACAAGGAGGAGATTACATTGCAGATGCGATGACAAAGCATCATACATACATTTTAAAAATTAACACTGAATTTTATTGGATACGTGTTATGCATTATCTCGGCATAGATGTGAGTGCACAAGTGTGCCATTTATTAAATTTAAATAATTTTTAACAATACAAGTTTTGCTGTTAGTAGTTCATTAAATAATCTACACAAATTAATTATCGTGATATGTATTTATTGCGGCTATAGATATTAAACTACCTGAGAATAAATTATATTATCAGCAAAAATACCTCACATAGCTTTTATTCATCAATCTATAAGCAAATATCAGAACCTCTATAATTATGTTATAGACAGGAGCTTAGTACAGCGTTATCCTATCCTATGTTGCACATATTGTGTAAGTAAAACATTTACTGATATCGTGTCACAAATTAGTCATAAGGTATTAGAAGAAATAAAATATATTTCCCAAAAAACTATTTTATACCTTCATGTAAAACAAATGCTATTTCAATATTTCCTATTTCTTCATTTACGCATCTGAATTCATAGTTTTTTTCTTGGAAGCTTTTTTAGGAATTCCATAAAAGAAAATCATTGAATTTTTTTGAATCACTTATCTCAAACATTGCTCATTCCTTCTACTTTCTCAAGAACTGCATCAATCGGCTTTCCATAAAAATCTATCATCATTTTCTGATTAACGGTACCCAAATCGATTTATTTTATTCCTCAAAATGAAATTGCACTTTGTGATTCAGTGGTACTTGTACGAAGACTACTTTAGTGAATATTGATAATTTTTCAAATGAACTCAGTGTTGCCGGTTGTAGTCGTTTATTTTCTCTCTTCTGCTTGCGAAGGCTTTTTTCTCTGTCCAATGCCATTCAAAAATCTGGTTCTGCAAATTTTCTGATCAAGTATGCGAAAATTACCGCAGTAGGAATAGTAGCTCTAGCAATCAACCTGTCCATTCTCATTAAAACTAGAATTTTCGGGCCACCAATCGCTTGTCATGTCATTTTTGATTGCATTGCATTTGTTTTAGTTTTTGTTGAGAAAAGCATTTGTAGAGCTTCCAATACAGTGTATAAAGCTTTCTGCCATTGTCAAATGAATTTTTTTTCATACACTCTAAATCAGCATGTTTGTACATTTGTTATTTACACCACTACAGCACTGTATTTTTCAAAATTTATGCAATATTTAATATTAAAATGATCTTCATTTGATCGAATTACCTGCCATTTTAGAAATTATAAAAGTTTTCACAATAATATTACATTCTCAAGCATAAAAGGACGTACAATTTAACAAAATCATTCGTAACTCCCTCCCATCTTTCATTTACCTCTTAATTGATCAACATTCTATCGTTTTCCTTCCTTTTCTAAATAATTAGAAAATTTTTAGATACAATCATTTGTTCAACAATTGATATGTTTTATTTGATTCAGAATTATAATCAAAATGATTTGTTAAACAAATCTTATATGCAAAATAAAAACAAAATCTTAAATATTTATTTATTTCAATTAAAAAAAAATTTTTAAAATTTTATTTTAATCATAAAATAAAAAAAAAAAAAAAGAAAAAATAATTTAAATTCGGGAAGAATTACTGACACCTTGCAAAAGAACTGAGGTTTGAAATGAGCACGCATGGGTGAACAGACATACACAGACTCAGACACACACACACACATACATACACACACACACACATACACACACACACACACACACACACACATACAGATATACATGCATTAACTAATAGAGACAGACAGACAGACAGACAGACAGACGGACAGACAGTTGGACAAAATAGGCATACTTAGAAGCGCGTGGAATTATTATTTATAATATAGTAGCGTGTATGAAATGTGTATGTCTATAGAAATTAACTAATTCATTTGATAGAAAAATGTGTTTATAACATTATGTCATTTTCACCGCGGTGCGGTTATTCTCTCCGGATGCACTGGCAATTAATCGGTACATTGAAGAGAAACTTTCCTGCGAAACTAATCGATTTGCTGTGAATCATGAGTGATGTGATATATAATATGATATGATATTGGAATCCTTATCATCATCATCACATTTTCAAACTTTTCCTCAAAACTCATTATAATAAAATGCTTTTTGTCTCAAAAATGTGTAATATATTTTGCTTAGTGTTGTTGTCATCAATGCCACACCCACGTATTATCTATCATTGTCATTGTTGTTTTGTTTGATACTTTTTCTTCAATTTTATTTTTAAAGTAAACATTACTAACTTGAGTAGAGATAAAGTAGAAAAGAATGAGAGAGAGAAGAGAGAGAGCATGCATGTTTGCAATTGCTCAATAGATCTGCAACTTCACTTTCCTTAACTTTTTTTTTTTTTTTTTAAACAAATTCATTTTTCTAAAATGTTTCTTTTTTTATCGCTGTTAAACAAAGATATTTCATTTCGGTCAGCACTATTACAGATATATTTAATCATATTTTTAAGCATTATAATGAATTTATTGATTATCATTTTTTAAATTAATATAATTAAAAATTTTGATTAAATTTTTTCATTGTTTTTAATTTTATCATTTAAAATATTTTAGTTGAATTTTTGTTTACAATTAAAATGACATTAAAGAATTTAAAATTAAATTATTTCTATTTTTTGATTTATAATGTTTCTAAAATACTTTTTTCCCTATGCATTTTTCATGGCAAAAAAAAAAAAAAAAATGAGGTTCAAATAATTTATACAAGCATTAACTATTTTTCAAAAAGATGTTTGTTTGTATATATTTCATCTCTTTGTATATATCAAATACAAAAATATTTGAAATTTTACATTCACTACTGTCATTTTCATACTACACTTAAAACTTATTTTTAAAATACAATTAAAATTGTTAAAAAAAAAAATTAATCAAATTAAAATGTAAAATAATTAAGCTTTATATGTATCTTTATACGCTTTCAATATAACCCCTACAATTATCACTTCATTGAGTTATTAATCAGGTTTTATGAATCTTATAACATCGGGATAAATATGCCTGTCCTGTCCTAGTGACCACATCGAGATCCGTTGCCTTATGTGTCTTTCTGTTTCTTTGCCTACTTTTTTATGTTTCTATTTATCGTTGTATTGGTCAATCAACCTGCTCCTTTGCTTAATGGTACTATCCATGTACTCCACTAAATCAGTACATCAAATCGTCGTTTCCATATATTGTATTATCATTTCAAAATTTTCCAATTGCGGTACGGCAATTGGTCAAAAGTAATTAAGGTCAAAAATTCAATTGAGATGATAACGAGGGGTTGTAGCGATTACGGGGAGGGAGAAAGAAGAAGAAGAACAGGGGTCGGGAAGAGGGATTCGAATTTTGACTTCTTTCCATCGCGGTCGCAGAATCACACCGTACAACAACGACGCAATTCAACTAAATCTATCACAAATCACTAACTCCTATGCATAAAATGTATGTATTTTACATTTCGTCTCATTTCAAGTTTACACTGATTGCAAAAGAAGCACACACACACACACACACACACATACACACACATACATAAACATACACACACATACACACACATACACACACGTACACACACGTACACACACATACACACATACATACATACACATACACACATACACACATACACGTATATACAGACACCACATACATGCATACCGATAGCGACATCAGCACACATAAACACACTGACACAACACCCATGCATACAAAATTGCGCATATCACTTCGTTCGCCCCCTATCGTTTGAAATTTACCTAATTCTGATGAACTACCATAATACCACTTCATTTTAATTTCCATACATATGCATAATGATGCATTTGTATTGGGTGCGCAATCTCCTGTCAGTTTCTCTTATTACTATTTAAAATTAAATTCAACATTTATTTAAGATAGATGTGCAATGATTGTTTGCTTTTTGTTAAAAACTAGAATATATTATTTGATTGAAGAATAATTGATGAATGAGAAAATTTTGAAATTTGTTACATTCTTGAAAGGCTTAATTTCAATTAATAGCTTAACCATTCCATTTAAGTATGTAACCAATGCGGTAAGAAAGGAAAAATGTGGACAGTGGTCTATCTGTAAAAGTAATTGTTTGATATCGAAATTAAATAGTAGCAAATATTTGAGAAAAAAAATGTTTTTAATTTAAGTTTTTCACCTATACTTCTGCGTAATTTTCAAAAGTTACTTGAGGAAATGAATTTGCATACATATATCCAAACATACACAAACATACAAACTATCCATGCACATACAAAAATACATTCGCGCATTCACATACATATAACATCCACATACAGACACACGTACACATACACACACACACACACACATACACACACACATACACACACACACATACACATACACATACACACACACATACACA
>JARVGP010000583.1:0-39917 GCA_029876185.1 Mansonella ozzardi | reverse complement strand
ATGGTGATTGCGGGTTTTTGATGTGTTTAATGTAGCTTTTTCCATTCAGTATACAGTATTTAAGGTGCTCAGCATAAAAGTCAGTATAAATTAGAGGAATTATGTTAAGAACTGTTTCTTCTAATCGTCTGTAGAAGATAATTTTTGAAATAGATCAGCTAATAGGTTTCAGAAATTTCAGCAGTTTGAAAAGTACTAAACATACGAGATTCCTATAATAAACGACCTTATTCTATAACATTTCGAATTCAGAAAAACATACTGTTTTCAATAATAATTTGCTTTAATATTATTATGACTATCCGGATTTTCTAGTTTGAAATTCCAAACTGCTTTGAAAAGCTAAATTTCTTCATCGAAAATTTTTCTAAAATGTTTTTTTTTGATCAATTTTCTGTTTCTGATAAAATAAGAGAATTAAAAACAGCGCAAAAAATTATCAGTGCCTCTGATAATTTTTTGAGATAGCAATTCATCAGTCGATTATCCTCTGATACCAAGGATTGCTATCTCATGGATTGGAATCGCGCCTAAAGAAATTAAAGATTCTATCAGCTAAAATTTCAAGGTTCTCCATCAAAAAATTATCACATCCTGCATTATTTCCTAATTGTTTGCGATTAATAACTCAATTCTCTCTGTTACACGGCTGATAGTTTTTTGCATGAGGCGAGACATACCGATACAGCAATTTCCTTGAAGCATGGTCTACAAGTTTCGGGGCACATTGTAGCGATGAAAGTCACTCGACAATGATGACACCGGGCTCGTTCACAGCTTGGCAAATCTGCACCAATGTTGCTAATGAAGATTGAAACTATTACGAACAAAAGAACCAATCTAACATCCATCTGTGCCCGTTCTACCTGTAATATATTCTCATAAACGAGAGACCAGTAGCACTTCATTCTAAACGTAAACAAGGATAAACGAGGACAACTAAGCTCGTTAGTTGTGGAGTCATTCCTTTTAATTTATTAATTAATTGTTTCTAAAGTAGAGAATATTTAAGTTTGGATAATTGTCAGTAATGCTAAGAGGAGGTTGAAATGCTGTTGTACACGGCAATTATGATATCGATATACAAAAAATATTGGCATACATCAACACTTAAAGATATTATAATTTAAATGCGTTCATTTAAATTAATACAAAATAACCTTTGACCACATTCTTTGTTTTAATTCGCATTGTTCCACTTCAGACCGCAGCGAGAAAATGATCCTAATTTTACATCCATTTTTTATTTCATTTTTACTATTTATCAAACGAGATTGAAAGGATTTTTCTCACATTATACATTATAAGAAAAAATTCTGCATTATACATTATAACAAAAAAAAAAAAATTCCATTTTACAACAAATATAATTGATAATGACCATATCACCTTTCATATCTAATTCCCTATTGCTCGAAATATAAAAGTAAATGGTTTAAATCGTAGATTTTTGATAATTAGTAGTAGAACTGATACAGTGATCATTACATTGATAATAAAAGAATGGTCATAAAAAGAAAAATGATGATTACTATCATTTTAAGGTTAGTTAGTTTTAATAAGATTAAACAGTTAGTTTTAATAAGTATTTGAAAAATCAAATCGTTTAATTAATAAGAAAAATGAATAATAATAGGAAATCATTCAAATAGATTATCAATGAAAATCAAGAGAGAGAAATCACAAGAAATGCAATGAATTCATTTTATGTTTATTTGCTTGATTATAAAAATACTTTCAGCGCGTTAAGAGTGAAAGTTGAATCATGAAAAGTCTGGTTTATAATGATTTCTGCTGCTTTTTGGATAAATTTAACGCTTCATGATTTACAAAGAAGAATGCATTTAAGAAATTTGGTGCAAAAGACCCTTTTCATTCAATCTTTCCTGTAGAAAAAGCAGAAATACTGGTCGTCCCATTTACAAAGTTCAGTTAAACTTGAATCCTTATCATGACACAAACACAAGGAATTTGTGATCTTTTTGAGAAAAATAAGAGAAATTGTTCATAGTATGAAGAAATTATTTTAGATTTAATTCATAGCAGATACATGTCAAGATTATTGTGGTCGAAGAGATGTTAGATATCATACCTGTAATCATGATTAATATCCAATAGATAATAGCAAGTATTAAAGATTGTAAAACTTTGAAAAATGAACGATAATATTTCAAATAAGGAAAGTTATCGAAATGAAGAAAAAAAAACAGAAAAAACAAATGTATATTAACGGATGAGTTGTTTAAATTTGAAATAGAAGAAAGTAATTTGAAAGAGAAATTGATAATAGCGGTATGTAATGAAGAAAGAATGTGAGAGAAGATGAATGATTATCGTGAGCCCTGTTCATTTAATATCAATCAGAGATTAAAGCGAGATATTGTTATGGTTGATTCCGTTTTGAAAGCTATCAAAGTTTTAAGAAGTTGAAAAGAAACTTGAAGAAATTAGATGAAGATTGTATGTTAGAAATAGAAAATGAAGATTGAAATATTGCATTTGTAAGTATGGACAAATTTCTCGTCCGTTCACCTATCCGATCCATACAGAAATGTGGTCATTTACAGCTGTGTGTCTACCTAAACAGGAGAAAACTGCTATATTGTAGGAAAAAGAAAAATGGGAGAGACTTTTGGATCAAACCTATTCATGAAGGGGATGGCATGGATTGTTGAGATCGAGTTTGATTGCTGTTCCTGTTCGTCACTATTTACGCATGGAAGTGTTTGCGAGATGGACAATTGAGTTTGGAAAACAATTGCTGTGTTGGTGTGCAATACAGAAAATAACGAAATAGGAAAGACATATATATGAATGAAGAAAGGCATTAGATATTAGATGTTGGCACTATTAATCAGCTTCCCTTTCTTATATTTCACATCCAATCTTATCATTCATTCCTCTATAATTTCCTCATGAAAAATCGGGAAATTCCTACGTTTTAAAAGAAAACAGAAATGGTAAAAATCTCTTTGAACAGAAATTATTGCCAATGGATCATATTACTGCTAACAATTACTTGCCTATAATAGCTTAATAAATGTTTTTAGCTTAAGGCTTTTATGTTGCATTAATTGATACAGGTAAGCAAAAACCAAAATGGAAAATCTACTTGAATTTCTACCTGAGTTGAAAGTAATATATTTATCCCTTAAAGATTAGATGACTTAATAGACTTCCTCTCGATCGCTTCGTAATTAATTAGGTTAATTGTTGGTACAACTATTTTTTACGCATGATATGGTTTCTGGACTAAATTTACAAATTAAGAAGTTTCATTTTAGCGGATTGATCATGAATTTAGCAAGTGAGATATCTCTAATATCAAATAAAACATCTTCAAAAATAATGCATTCAGCTTGAATTATGCAACTCTTACGGAATAAAATGAAGATTGCATATTGTATTATTTTGAGTTGCTTCATGGAAATGTTGAAAATGAAAATGTTTGTGAGAAAAGAGCTGTCCTAAACATATTTAGCGGCAGTAACAGCATTGCTTCTATTTTAATATCGTTGTTCATTATGATGCTTTGCAGAAGAATACTTGCAATTTTCGTCTTTAATTCATTAATAGTATTCTTCCTTTTTATATTTTAGTTAATTCCAATGTTAAAATTTGATCAATTGGAAAATAATGTCAATTTCATTTCTGGACGGATTATCATATTTTCGGGAAAGATTGATAATACAATATTTCTAATTTAATTTTCTAATCTTTCTGTATGTTAATACTACAAGAAGGTTTCTGAATAAATTGTCTATCACGCAATCGGCATTTGTGCTGATTTTACGCTGTGATAAATAAATGGCGATGAGAAAGTCGCAGCAGATATTATGATTTTATTTTGAATCTTTAGCCAATATTTAGTTTTGATTGGCGAACGAACGCTATTTTAATGAAAGCTTGGAAAACTTGTTCTACTTAAGAATTTTAATTGCAAAAACTAGTTATTATAATAAAAATAGAAATGAATGAATAAAAACGAGTGCGTACGAGAATTAACTGGTAATTATTGACTCCTTTGAAGAATTTGAAACATTCTTTAAAAGATTTTGAAAAAGCTTTTCTTGGAGTTTTATTGAATTCAAGAAAAGGGGTTCGGAAAATTAGAAAGTATTGGGAGAGTTGTGATCTCATTAGTTTTATATTTCTGATCGTGAAAACGAAAAAAAGTAAACGAAAAGAAGTTTTTTTTTTTTTCCGATTGTGAAAACTATTCACTTTTGTTAGTTTATTCAATTTCCTATAAAAATACCCACGAAATTAATTAATATAATGATATTTTCGTTAAAACTTTTAAATTTGTCACAACGAAACGGAAGTGTAAAAATAAGGTCGGATAACTGTGAAAGTATTCTTCGTTGCCTTTCAAACAGATCGCGAAATTTATTTCAAAAGTGGTACAATGATAATTAAATTGAGTTGAAATTGAAGCTGAATTAAAAACTAAATATATTCATGATGATATTCTATTGTGCTATATCAGTTACTAAAAACATTAAGCTACGAATAGCCTGTTTGTCACCTAATTTTGGTAAATAAAGCATTACTAATCGAATGTAATTTTTAGGTAACTACTCATTTAATAATCGATTTTCGCTGTATTTTGGGCTTTTATTCAATTCATTCCAGGTTTATAGATTTAGTAAAACATACAGAAAATGTGGAATATGTCAAACTCATCGTATCCTGCCTAGATTATAGTTCTGGGGATTCTTTCAATCGTCATATACTTCAAACAGCTCTTACTAGTGCTAATGTGGTATTTTTTTCTAAATCCTTTTTTTTTTTTTTAAATTGTATAAATTTCATGCTACATAACATTGAAAGATATTCATGTTATCTATCTATTTTAATTTATACTTCACAAATCGATTTTATTTTGGAAAAGCATTAACTTATTTGCTTATCGATAAGGCAAAAATCTAACGAGTGTGATATCGCTTAAGATTCACATGTATGGTATAGCATCTTATTAATAATACAACTACTATTCATTACTGATTCTTGCATTAATTCACGATCATTTTATTTGACTTTTTTTTACTTTTTGTTTATCTTTTACGGCGATGTTAGAGCAAATTAAAGCTTTTATTTTTTTCAAATTTTGAATGCAGTTATTGTATCGATAGACATTTTAAGACTGCTAGGAAATGGACAACTCAATTTTTGAGCATTTTGGCATCTCACGACATCAGTGATTTCTCTGTTTGGGGTATAAAATTGTTGTTAGGGCAACTTGCGGATTCTTCAGTAAAAGTTGTTCGGCATACGTTACGTCTATTACATCGTTGGATACCGGTAGGTCGCTGATTTGATTTTTTGGCATTATAGTGAAATTTATATTTTTTAAAAAATTTCCCACTAATACATTCGTTTGACATTCTTCCATTTGTTTGACATTTTTCTTTTCACTCTTCAATTTTTTTATTATCAGAAATGGATTGGAAAAGGTCTGAACTATTTTTAAAAACAAGTTTAAAGAACAACTTGAATTGAGTGATTGAACCGTTTGTAAACTGTTGCTTCGATTTTGTTTCCTTTTTTTCCATATTTTATTAAGTTTTAATCGGCATTTCTTGATATCTTAGTGATAATGCATAAGTAATTATTGTTAGCTTAAACTTAACAATTGAAATATCTCTTTGCAGTACTATCCAGAGAGTATTTATCTTATCAAGGACATATATTTTGATGNTTTTTTCCATATTTTATTAAGTTTTAATCGGCATTTCTTGATATCTTAGTGATAATGCATAAGTAATTATTGTTAGCTTAAACTTAACAATTGAAATATCTCTTTGCAGTACTATCCAGAGAGTATTTATCTTATCAAGGACATATATTTTGATGCATTTGGTGATGCAGGAATTCTGCTAAAGGCATACCTATTCTCCTGTGAGAATTATGTAAAGGACAATTCTCATGATACTTTAACAACTCTGGATTATTGGAAAGAGGTTCGAACTGAATCAGTTTCATGAATAAAGCCAAGATTTCATTGAAGTGAAGCTAAGGTTTTATGAAAATTCCCTCATTTTAGAAGATACTGAAAAATGTTATTGAATAATAACACTGAAAACATTCCGTATATGGTTTCTTCATTTTGTAGTTATCGCTCAGTATTATAGCCACTTTATTAATCAGCGCAGTTAATTTTTCATTGGTTTTGTTTGATAGTTAAACTATTATTTAAGTAGTTTTATTCGTCGTGATTTGCAGTAACATGCAAGTTTGTATCATTGCAATCCATTCAATTTGCAACAAACTTTGAAGTTTAAATTTTATTTTGATTTCATACCTTGTTAGTTATAGAAATTTAATATACGTTATGTCGAGATAGTTGATGAGGATGTCAGGGTTGCTTTACTGGATTCAAAGCGATCGATCAGTGGATGTTTTGCAAGATCTTCAAATGAAAGGTTTGATTATTAATATATTGTCCATTGCAATACAATGTTTTTTGGCTATATTCCAATGACACAAGATATCCATCATCAGTTTTTTAAGAACGTAAAACCTCCAATACTATTTTTAATGTCGACTGTGATATTGTAGCTAATATAACGAAGGACCATTTATTCATTCACAGATTAATCTGACTCGTGAAATCCATTTGAAATGCAGTGCATTCTTATGAATTCTGAGAGAAACGAGAACAGAATTTCCGTTTTTTGATCCTTTTTTTGAGAATAAATTTTAAATTATAATGTAAGAGATTCCATTCATTGTTTTGTTATAAATTTTATAAATGCAATTAGAAAATTGAAAATGAATTTCAACATTTTTGCCTCATCCAACTGCTATACCTTTTAAATTTAGGAATGCCAAATTAGGTGTGCCAATGCCAGTACATCTTTATGGACAGCTAACGCAACATGAAACCGGTCGTGAATTGCTGTTGAAATCAAATGAAGCTCAGCGATTGCTTGATATTTTACGTGATTCGCCTTTACCAACAAATACTTCTCAAATAAACAAGTTGAAAGGTGCACTGTACGCATTGGGACATATTGTTGCCACTTTGAATCCTAGTACGTTTTTAAAAAAAATAATCTTCCTCACATGTTCCAATGATTCTCCGTCTTTCCACATTTGATACAAAAATCTTTCAGGTCTTTTGCCTTTAGAAACAGTACCCATTATATGTCGCTTTGCTGAGTGTTGTCCAATCCTCAGTATTCGAGGCACAGCTTTTTGGGTCCTTAATCTTATTGGCAATACACAACATGGTTAGTGAACCCAAATGTTGATTTTTTAGTTAGAACTTGAATTTCACTGTTGTGATTAATTTTAAGTACTGTAAAAATTAATGGACTTTTGTTTGATAGGATAATTTTTTGGCAAGTTTATTTCATAACTGTAACTTTGAGATATTTAGTAGCCGATGTGCCGTGCAATTTAAAGCTTAATCAATAATTTGCAAAATGTTGAGCATGTTGAGTATTATCATTATTATTTTTTTCTATATATTATTTTTTTCCAGGCTCTCGTATGCTCTTGTCATTAGGCTGGGAAAGTAGCAGCTTTATTGTCAATATGACCAAGTCGAATATGTTGCTATTAAAGGAAGCTAATATAGATATAAGTAAAACTTGGATTCGATGCATCGATGGAAAACTTCCTTTGCAACACTTAAAAAATTTGAAGAATGAAGTATGCAGATTATTTTTGGGAGAAAGTCATTTAATATTTTAAATTTTGAATGCAAATTTTCACAGTATTTAATAGTTTCAAGGTCTTATAGCTTTTAGTTATCTCGTTTGACTACTCCCTAATTTTACTGTTGTTTAGTAATATAATTTTACTTATGAATATTACAAATTATAAAATATTTTAAATTTTACAGAAATAATATTTAATATTTTACAGAAAGCATTGTCATGAGATTAAGATTTCATTTTACCTCTTTTCAGACTTATATCTTTTTATGTTACATTTTGTACAATATTGAAATCTGCAGACTATATATATTGTTTATATATATATATATATATATGCAAAAAAAAATATATTTATATATATACGCAAAAAAAAACGCTAAATTTCTTAGAAAGCTGCTGAGGTCAACTTTAAGAGTCTAACATTTATAATGAATAAGGATCATTGTTTTATTTTTGCTTATATGAAAGTTTTTTGTGGTTTTCACTCTGATTAATCGTTTCTTAATTGATAAGCTACTTTTGCCGTTGTTCTTAAAATATTATCACATTAGCATCCACTGTGATATTATTAGAAATTATTATCTCGATAATAAATACATTTTACGAAATAGCTCAAAAATAGCTATGATATATTAAGTATTTTTTGTTTTACAGACAACAGAAGAAATTCATGACTGCTTAATGATTCGCAGTCAATTTCGCTTGCCTCCATTTTCGTTTGGCAGAACGCTGACATTTAACAGTTCTCCTGAGTTTCCAATTAATTATACCACTATGTCGAATGAGAAGGTTGTTCACTTATTTGCTTTTGATCGCTTTGCTCCAAAATTTCAATAGATGTTTCTAAAAATTTGTTTAATTATTTTCATGTTGCCATTAAGAAAGACGGAATTGTAAATTTTAAAAACCTGTCTCTTTTTTTATTATGAAACATTTACTATGAACGATCTGAAAATACTTTTATTAGTTTTGCTTCCTACGAGATGATCGCGACTATAAGATTTTTTCAAAATAGATTATAATGGAGATGAAGAGGCTAATCTTCCATTCCAATCTTTATAACAGCAATTTTTATTAGTATTACCGAGATGCAATCTTGAAAATTGAAAAGATTTTAATATCATAACATCAATTTTTTTTTTTTTATCACATCAAATTCATCAAATCAAACTTAACAGATGTATAACGCTATTAGAAGTGATTATTTTCTCACATAAATTCAGTTTATGTGTTGCTATGGTTTTTGGAACTGCACAGGAAGTGATTGCACAAAATCTTCGACGAGATCAGATTCAGAAACAGTAGATTTTCGACCGATCAGTTTGTTAGGCCAGTCCATATCACTCCCATGCAGTCCTGATTTTTTTTTTAAGGTCAGCCATAGTTTCATCTTCCTTCACAACAGCTAGAATCTTGGCTTTTCCAACTTATAACATTCATCGTTTTATATCATATCAAATTTGCCCCATTTGGAATCCAATTTAATAGGTCGTTTCAATAAATTATTCTCTTTTGTTTCTCTGATCTCATTTATTGCGAACTGATTAAGTTGTTAATATTACCGAGATTAAAATTTTCAATATAAGTGTAGTTGTGTCTAATTTTATAGTTGTAGTTGTCTGTAATTCTGTACTAACCCTAATCAGTCCAGTTGAAACTTTTTATATCATGTCAAATTTGCCATATTAGCATTATTGATATGCTATATCAGAGACAGGAAATTTATGATAGGTTGTAGAATGTATTTGTTGGCGAAGAATTCATTCCACACACCTGTAACTCATTATCTGTTCAACTGCAACACCAAATCAGTAATTGTTTCCATTGTTCATGGCCTGAGGAGTATTTCGACAATAAAAGTTTGTTCATTGAACTTCAAATTTCATCCTTAAAATTTTTTAAACTATCGGTGTAATCCTTTGAAAGTGTTATAAGTTCGATCAGAGTAAAAAGTTTTTTCATTGTTTTTTTTAATTATAAAAAGTAAGAAAAATTAAATATATAAATAGGTTTTTATGGAAACTAATCAATGAATGATCTCTAAAAAATTGGAAATCGTTCTAGTTGTTCACTGATTTTTTCAAATTTTTGTGATAAATTAAGATCATAGTGTCTGAATCAAGACATGAACGTAGATGAGAGCTTTCTTGTTTAAGTAGCATTTCATCAATTTTATAGTTGCAGATGTCTTGGAAGTTGAGGTACCGAGTGAAGTAAGGGATGAAATAATATCACTATTTTTGTTGCAAAGTTCAAAATTTTCACCTAATACGAAAGAGCTACTCAAGTAAGTCTGGAATTTTACTTTCTTTTATTTCTAAACTTTTTCTGACAGGATAATTGATTGCCGAAGTTAATTTGACAATGTTTGGTGTAGTTTTTTGGTGCGGGAAATGGCATGAAACACTTTATCATGCATCATGTTCCAACCTGCTTAGAAAAACAGAAGTTTAATGAGATGAGATTTTATGAATGAATGTTTTTTTGAATTGGAAATTGAAATTTCGGGAATTCTGAAATGTTTCGCCGGAGCGAATTTGAAACATCCCTTACTTGATTCGTTTTAATAATATTGAAATAAAAGTTTTTAAGAAATTACTTATCCAATCGCGAAATTTTTTCATCGCTTTGCCTTTATTCCGACATATTGGCCTTATTGGCCCAGCGCGATTATGGGATGGAAACACGACGTCTAGTTCACGAGTTATTTGCAGATGCTTTGAAAAAAGCAAGTTATTTTTCATAGTGAGCAATTTTTAACTTTGCTTTTAATAAAATTCTCTATATGTGAATTTTTTCATCGTTTTCATGGTTTAACTTTACTTTTACAAATAGAAATCCTCATTTTAAGAATGCTTTATCGGTAATTCTTTTACTATATTAAAATACTACTTCTGTTTTGATTCAATTTAGACCAGTTTTATTTTTAAACACTTCAGGTTTCAAATTATTGACGATTCTGAATAGATTGCTGTTTATTTAAAGTGTCGAAATCCAGATTATCAGAACTGTATTTAGTCTTATTGCTTGTTTTTGCCATTGACCTATCATAAAGGTAAAAAACTCATTATCGCCGTCATTTTCAGGTATATGTGACATATTTGTGACGATTGAAGCTCTAAAAATAAGGCAGTTTATCCAGGAGTTGATTTGTTCGCTTGCCAAACAGTAATAACGTCTAACTTTGACAAGTTTTGAATTTCAAAGCTAAAAGGAAATCGTATTTGTTGGAATGCTTTCTTCAGTATCTGTAAATATACTCTGTGTTTTATCAAAATGAGCATCTGTTTGTTATATCGCTTTTCGCATTCGATATTAGCGAAGATTGTTTTAAAGGGAAATATTAAGTTAAGCATTGTACTTAAAGAGAAATAAAAATTCATTTTATTTAACGATGTGCATAACAGATTTCTTCCTAATATTCCATAGTCTCGTTAAAATCAAAGAACTCATTGTGTAGAAGGCTGTGAAGTATTATGAATGAAAAATAAAGTATTAAGAGATTAAAGGATAGGCTTTTTCACGTTCATAATTATTAATTGATTTTTGTTTGTCAAGAATATATTATAGCCAGGAAGTGCAAAACATAATATTGAAAATAATATTTTAAAAGTTTTCCTTTCAAAAAAATATATCCAAAGTGTAATCAATCTGCATAAGCTCATTAAAAAACCAAGAATTTCAATTTTCCAATCGAAAAAGGATGAAAAAAAGTGAGTAGATAAAAATAAAAACGATTGCTCTTTTTTTTTTTATAGTAATAAAAGATTCCATATATATGCAATTTTTTTGCAAACAGAAATTGTTGGATAAATCATGATTTTCATTTATGTCATTAATCGAAACTTTGGTACGATTCTATGACCGATAGTATAAACTACAACACTAATAAAATTTAATCCGGAAACTTATATACTTTTTGAGATCTTGTGAATTGCGATACAATGTTTGCAAGAGATAATAAAATTGCTTCCATTATTTCTTATAGTCTTTGAATTTACAATTAATTTTCAAATCAAATATTAAAATATCCATTGCATAAAGGCAAGAAAAACAAAAGAAGAAGCGCTGAGCAATTTAAAAAGATCGCTTGAATGGACATTGCTCGAATGGCCACATCGGTTGTGTAATAGCTCGATACTTGCTTCGATCGGATAACGTCATTGTAATGCGGATCTATTTTGGCAATCATTGCCTCAAAATTTATAATACCACTAAAGAGTGGCGCTGAAAAAATTAAAATTGGAAAACCGAAATTATTGATATCATTGAAGTTATTTTAATTTAGGCTAATCATAAACTATCATTAGCACATTTACGAGGCGAAATTATCATACTTGTTTTAACATTAATCTTTTTAATTCATACTAAGTCAAATGCGACCATAGAATACTTTTCTAACTCTAATCTTGGTCAATATTAGCATTTTACAGTTCAACTATTAATAGATCTCAAACATTAAAGACCTACCATTGTACGTAGAAAATGGTGCCCTTGCATGGATATCATTGCACTTATTTTTACGATTGCAAATACAAGTCGTCTGATTCACAGAATCTTCACAGAGAAGCACTGCTCCTACACGTGTAGCAAGCAGTTCAGCTCGTTGTCGTGAAAATGCTAAATCGGTCAGTTGCCAATCACTTAATGTTAAACAACCGGCCATGTATTGGTATACAGGACAATTCTTGCACTGTTCTGAAAATATGTAGTTATTTAGTAGCACTTTCCTATTCACTTTATATGTTTTATAAATTGTTTTCATTTGTTTCAAATATTTATTGTTTTTTTTATTAAAATGATCTGACCACTTGAATCATTCTAAGATATAAAACAATTATCTTTGTTTATTTAATATATTATGTCATTAGATTTTCATAATTCACTGCATGCTAAACAGAGAGACTTTGTTAGCTAAAAATATTAAATAAGTTTCTCCAAATCGAATTAAACGATTGTATGCATGCTTTAATACCAGAAATTTTATGTGTTACCTTTTTTCAAAACACCAAAGATTACCGAAGTTAAATTCTATTTGCAAGCGCGTATTTCGAGAAAGAAATCATGAATTATTTCAAATCTATCAATTTGATAGATTTTTGAGAATGAAAACGAAATTCAGATAAATTCGAAAAGTCTCTAAGTTTTATTTGTGACGTAAAATTTTAAATTTTTGAAAAAAAAAAAAAACATAAAAGAGATGGATAGTAAGAAATAATTCACGAGATATTGATCAGTAATAAATCTGTAATCGAAGGAGTTTTATAAAGTTTTTTTTCGAAACAAGTTCATTTCAGATAAGAAGTTTCTGGAAATATGTAATTTATTTCATTATTTTCTGCTTTGGAAATAAAAATTTATGCTTTTGATCTAACGGCACCATTGGTACATGCAGATTGCTAAATAATGAAATTTATTTAAATAATTATGTTAGGAAATTTTAACGTACTCATAAAGCAGACATTTCCTGTGCAAGTACGTGAATTCGGTCCACATGTAAAACGAGAATCTTTAGCTAGCATATGCCACATCTGGATACATTGTCGGCAAGTCACGCTTGGAAGTTGACGATCCAGCTCGAAATCATCGATAAATTCAAGAAATGATCCTGCATTTTGAATAAGTACACAATAAACTATCACCAAATAAGCTGTCAGCATTAACAAAATAACACTTCTCTATCGCTTGATATTTTTTCACATCCTGTAAAAAGCTTGATTTATTATTTACTCTTCCTTTCATTATGTTGAAACATATGAAATATTAAAGTTTATCGAAGTTCAGTCGTTAATTTCAAAATAAAGTAAATAGAAATTGAAAAAATAAGGCTACTAACAACTTCCCAAATTATTCAATTTTCGATCATATAAATATGGATCACTTAGTTTCGCTCATCTAACTTCAACAGCTAAATTATTTGTGCTTTTAAAAAAACGGTTTACCAACATTTTTAAAAATAATATTTCAGATTAAAGCTATAAATTTCCTAAAAGACAAAAAAAAAAATTGGTCTATTTCTGCAGATAAATAAATACTATATTCGTTTATTAGTTATCAGTATTTACGAACGATATTTTCCCTTTGATTTATGGGACTCACTTCGTAATTTCATTACTTAGAAGCAAATTCTTTATTCTAGCCATAACTTATTGCTATATATTTAAATTACCTTCCATTCTTTCTATACTCATTTAGTTTCGTAATATTTTATTGCGATTTTTAGATATCAATTATGATTTAGATATCAAATGCAAAAGAGTTATAGGAGCAAATATTGGATCCATCAGTGCTATAGTGAGAACAAGAAACTTATTAAGGCATCTAAAGTTTAAATGGCTAAACTAGATAAAATAAGGATATTTGAATGTTATTTAAAATGAACTATTCCAGGAAAAGCTTACTTTATTAGCCACAAGAACAAAAATAAAACAATAAATTTTTTTCTCTTAAACGAAGTATTATGAATTGAAAGGTATAAGGAGAAAACAACATTAATAATTTATTCTTTTATTACTGCCCTATAGCATTAATCACCCATAAGCATGAAAGAGATGAATACTGAAATTATTAAATTTGAATTGAATATTTTTAATTTGTAATGATTACAAAGTGTGAAAGGCGAAAATTACCTTGCGAATTCATGAAATTAATAAAATGGGATAGGATCAGGAAAGCTTTTATATTTGTAATGCTTTTTCTATAGATTGTATCCAAAACTAATTCTAAATGAAAAGATCATCTAAATAACTCGAAATTAATTTATGGGTAAAATAAATTATTCCGAAATAATCTGCGCTTCAAAAAAAAAACATCCTTCTATAAGCTCGTCTTTTGAATATTCGATTATTTTTTCCAAATTTATTGTTTCTAAAGACTTAGTGAAAAAGGAGAGTTAACATTCAAATTAGCAGAAACGAAGACTGCCAATTATAGTTCCTGCATATATTATCATAAATGGACTATGCGAAGTAAAACCGACCAATGGGCCTAGGCTAATCTTTATCGCAGATAGTAATTCATCAATTTTCATATTACGCAAAATTAAAAACTACAGAGATAATAAAAAATTTGAAGTTCCAGAAAGTGACAGGCTTAATGGATGAACATAAATTAAAGGTTTAAAGAAAATGCAAATAAATCCTCAAAATATTACTGAGAAGTGCTTTACTATATAATAAAGATCGGAATAAAAAATAGTCATCAATCGACGACGAAGAAGTTGATGTTCTTGTTGTACTGTAAGGAGCAGAAAATATGAAGCACATTTATATCAAAATTTTTTTGTTTTTTTTTTCCTAACACAATGGTTTTATAAACCAAACTTTTTATGATTCTCTAACCCAACTTTATGTCGGTAATTTTGTAGCTGAAGTTAAATTCTTTTTCATTCATTTTTTTTGTATTTTCGTAGTTTCTAATATGAAATTTTTATTTGATCATTGGACTCGCTTCGCTAACAACTTCTTTCAAAGAAAAATTCACAGAAATATGGAATTCACAACTTTTACATTCACTCTTCGTCTCAGAAATCAAAATTTCAACTGGAAAAAGTTTCAAAAAATCATTTAGAATTGCAACATTGATGCTGAAGCGATTTCTGTCGTCAAAAATGCCAGAACTATACAGAATTTAATGCAAATGCAATGCAGATGGCATGATGCCTTGAGGGAGAATCAATTGATCATTAACTCTTATTTAATTCGACGTAATTCGATTTCAGTTAAATCATAATCTAATTTTAAATTTCATTAAGCCATAAAATTATTTTATATAAAAAATGCAAATATTATATTCGTGGATAAATCATTCATTGCTAACTTTCAAAAGACTAAAAAATGAAAGTCAATATAATTGGTGCAGTTTGTAAGTCATAGCATTTTTGTCTGTTAAACTTTAATTCCTTTTCCTCTGCAATGCGAAAAATTCTATTCACTTTCAAAGCAAGAAATACCGAGTAAAATATGCAATTTTGCAAAAGTCATTTATACAGTTTCATTTCTTAGAACAGACTATGCTGTTGCGGGATAATACTGCGATTGGGTACGGATATGGTTTACGCCTTACATGTTAGAGTAGAACCTGTATTTAGACATTTCATATTAGACTGGAAGCTTGTATTTTCAACATCATTTTCAACATCTGCTAAGCACCATGCAAGTCTTTCGTTCCTACAGCACATACCTGAATCGAATGTCGCGAATAATTTCACCGTCATCACAGTTCAAACAGAAAGCTTTTAGTAAATTTAATTAACCAAAGCAGTTAACACGTTTTTAAGGCATATCGTTTTTAAAGGAAAATTATTCTATAACTCTGCTGAACTCTCAGAACGTTACGATTTAAGCATCAGTTTGAAAGTTGAAACTTAAGCCTTGAAGTGGGCAAAAATTGAAGCTTGATGAACGAAAGTTGAAGATCGAAGCTTGAAGCTGTACAAAAATTTTTGCTTCAAAATTGTCGATTCATAGAGGTCATTGATCACTTATATGCTAAATGAAAATTATTTCGGATATAATTAATTATCACAGAAAATAATGTTAATAATTAATCATCTGATCCATCCTTAGTAAGGCCCATAAATCATAATTTGAGGCCTTGCAAAGCTATCTTCGTATAAATTGCGTAGCGAGAGAAGAAACTTTTGGTTCTGCAAGCTATCCGTAAACATTTGTGATAATTTTAGTAAAAATTTCAGCGCTTTTCAGGAAATCAATTAACTGAACAGCAATATGTTGGCCACTTCAGACGATGCCTCTACGATTGTTACCATAACAATCATCATTGGTTAAATATTTTTGAATAGAGAGAAAAAGACAAAAAGAGAGACAGAATATGACTAAATTCAATTGTTAGATGAAAATAGTTCAAATTTTCAAATTTTCGATAAAATCTAAGAAATTTTCAAGAAAAAAAAATAAATCACTAAAATTAATTTCAAACAAAATAATGAAAATATTTAATGACTATTCATTTTAGTAAAGCCTTCTGAGGCTAAATTGCAAAGTATATCATAACAATCACAACGGTTTGTGTAGTTAATTTTACAATTTCTACGAACATGTCTGGAGATTAAAATAACAGCAAAAAAATGGTGACAGCGTCTGTCATGCAAAAGAAAATGAAAATGTCTAACTTGAAAGGAAGCAATTTTATAAACATATTTTAGCATACTTATAGGATTTACTTTATCTTACTTGACAGCAACAGCAAAGATAAGAATTGTCTCTAGAGGATTATCATTTATTGACAATCATTTTGTCTGCCAAAGGATAATTATGACAGAATAACAAATCGTAGGTGAAATTTTTAGAATATATCATCGAAAGAAAGATCATAAAATTTTATATTTGATTATGATTATTCGATGATAGGCTTCGAATAAATGTATAAATTACTGAAGTGAAATTACTCGAAACTATTACAACAATAACATTTCAAATAAGCTTTCTTAATGAATGCTTACAAAGATTGATCGTTTTCACATTTCTTTGAATCATCTTTTTACTGAGACTTTTCAAGAGTCTGTATAATTTCATGCATTTCTGAAAAAAATTTTCGAAATGATTGATAATTAAATGGCAACGAATAAAGCTTTTTAAAGAAGACGAGAGATTTATCATAAATCATTAAAATTCAATAGTATTTTCTTTTTAAATTCACTGAGAAATTTATGGATGAAAATTTGCAGTCACTAATGATTTTCTTTAAAAAGATTTTATGGCTCTTACAATGAACAAATTAAGGATTCGTTGTATAAACAGAAGGAAAAACTTGATCAAACGGAAAATGAAAGATTAGTTTTCCTAATGCAAAGTATAGCATAAATGAAAGTTCACAAAAGAGTGTTTGTTACCAATTTTTGGAAGCTATGATATGTTCAAATACAGAGGAATAAACTGAATTTCAAACTTTAAATATTTATAGATAGATTTGAATTACTTCACATATAATTTATACACACACACACACACACACAAACATATATACATACATACATTATAATTTGATAATCTCCGTTTAATAACTGAATAAGGAGCAGATTTATATCTTTGTATAACAATAAATCATAAAACTGATTGTGCTTTCAGCGTAATTAAACATTGAATCATTTTGAACTGCATTTTTGTAGTGCATGCAAACGTCTCGAGTTTGCTCTTGAAATGCTAATCAAATGACGCAGCAAGTTGGGAAGAAACGATCGTGCAGAAATTCCAACAATTGCAAGCTTAATAGCTCAAGCATAAAAATACATCAGAAAGTGAAGATGAGAATTAATGAATGATTTGAAATCAGGTGGTGAGAATCGACGAAAGCAAGTGTACTGCGCTCTACTTTTCTATAACCTTTGAACTTACAAGATAAAATTTAAAATTGCAAACGAATAAAAGAATCGCAAGAATAATGCAAATATGAAAAAGATGAGGAAGCGCAAATGTTTGAAAAAAACAGTATTTTGTGACAAAATAGAAGGAGATAACATGCGATGTACTGAATTAGTCTAATTGAAGTAATTTAATTAGTAAATAGTTGCTAATTAAAAGCGAAACACAACAAACAAACTGCTTTTTTTAAAATATTAAAAAAGATTACCAAAAGGTTGGCATAGACGCTGCTGAAAACATACGTTATAAGATTTTAAAACAAAGATTAAAAATTTCATAAGACATAAGTCATTAAATTTAAATCAATAGTTAACAAAAGTCTGCTCTATTATTATTTATAATAAGTAATTTTATAATAACGCGATCGTTCAGTAGAAGAATTTGGTATTCGACTGTCAAAAAAAGATAGCTTACTCACTGTAGTGATAAGTAAAAACTTTGCTATATTATTAGAAAAGTTATAAAACGTCAGAGCAATAAGATTGATAAAATAATAGCGGAGAAAAGACTGAATCGTACCGGAAAACGAATGGATACTAAAGAATCATAGTACTTCTTTGTTAACCTTTTTCTCTCCAACTCCCGTAACTTCCCTCAAGATATGTGTGAAAAATCGAAACTAATCAAATTAGATGAAAAATAAAAAAAAATGAACTATCAAATAGATTAAAAAACCACCAAGGAGAGAGAGATAACATATTGGTTCGTGATCAGTTTTTTCTTTATTTTCGGGCCTGAAAATGAAATATAAATTGAATTTCATTCTTCGTACCTGCTATTTCCACAAACAGCATTTGCTTCAAGTATTAAGGCTCTTTTTGTCTAGATTTGCTATTTGTTGTTTATTTGCAAGTCAGAAATCTTGGTAGCGTTTTAAGTATAACCAAAATCGATCTCTTAAAGATATTGGCTAACTTGCAAAACATACTTCGTTATTTTGATCATCAAATAAATCATTTTCAGCAATTTAAGATGGGTGCAAATTTTTTCGCTAAACTGATTTTCGAAAAGTTTTGCTTGAAATGTTTCATATTAAGAGGTATTTAAGGATATTTCAGAAAAGCAGTTTCCTATTTGAACAATTGAATTTTGGTTAATTTCATTGTGTAATCAACTTTGTCAAAATTCAGTGAGCAAAAAGAATTGCGCGCAGGATCTTTGAAGACTAAACTTTTTCAATGAATGACATTCTCCAAAACTGAGAGCCAATATCCAAAACATTTGGGCTGTATGAGTAACGAATGATAAAAATCTGTTGACCATTGAAGAATCAACTGAGAATAAGTGAGGAATTTTTGATAGCTAAGTAAGCCAAATAATGATCATAACCATTTGATAATTTTACAAAATTATATTTTATAAAAAAAGTAAATATTATCTACAAAAATAAATATTCAATAAAACGAGAATAAACAAATGAAGTTAGTGAAGCTTAGCTTTAATTGGACAGCTGACTTAAATGAATTTGATTTAATAAGGTTGCTAAGAGACGACAAAATATAGCAATGAATGTTATTGTTGTCGCCTTTCATCTTACTTTCTTTATTAAATGATAATTACAGCCGTTTGATATTTAATGAAATTATACCTTATGCATGTTTCTGTCTAATAATCAATAAGAATCAAAATAAACAAATAAAGATTAGTAAAATTTATGTTTAATTAATAGTTAGCTTAAATCAATTTGATTTAATAAGAAACAATGAGGCATATGCTAATGAAACCTTATATTATTATTATTTGTGATTTTACTTTTATTCTTCTTAGCTAATCAGTATAGAAAGATATTGAATTATCATCAGCATACACACTGATTCGAAATTTGAAATGATTATTTAAAACCCTCTTCACGGACACTCTTTTCTTAAGAGGGAGAGACTTGTTAGCTCCCATGAGGTTCCTAGCTAGGAATGGCAGTAGCATATGCCTCCGATAGGATTTCCCATTCCAAACAAATCTCAATTGAGTGGTCAGACAAAGGGTGATGAAAGAGAGGATGAATTTGCTAGCTTCTCAACAACTTCTTGCGGATAATTTTAACGAGAGAATAATTCTAACGACAACTCAGAGCAGGTGAAACTTGTTGAGCTATGTAAGGCTATCCATCAAGATAAAGATACTCTAATCAAATCTACATCCTGAGGTTTCGCTATTACCGTTCAAGCTCGCTAAGAACTGGTAGTTGAACTTTAGCAATAAAGGATAATTCAATTTTGTGTTTCACTCGTAGCTTATTAACACCTTTCTTATTAAGCAACATTCTTATTAAGCAATACCTTTCTTATTAAACAACATTCTTGTTAAGCAACAGCTCTAATTGCTAAGCGGCCTTTTTCAACTACAACGCTGCTGTCCAAATGGAGAGGGACCTAGAAAAAGTGAGCTAAATGAATTGATCTTCACTCGGTACACTAACTGCAGCCAACAGGAATCTTCTGATATAGTTAAACTAACACTGAACGATAAAGCATACATTTGTTTTACAAAAGTATTTGGTACGTTGAAAAAATTAGAGCTTAATTTGAAAATGGACCTTGGAGTTGCTCTAATTCCTCTAAGAACTATCATGATTAACATCAACATTGCTACTTTCAATGAAATCGTCGTCATGAGAAAGATAATCATAAAAAACATGAAACCTATTATTGGTCAGGCAATTTCAAAACCTTTCAGAAGTGTCATTGTGATGAAAAACTCTATCGCTTGTAAACTTGAAAATGAAAAGTCGACAGGTCATTTCACTGCATTATTTCCACTTATGCCTCCCATTACACAAGAAACAATATGTTTGTTTTCTCCAGTATTTATACCGTAATTCTCCAAACATACTGTGCCGAAAAAACAAATTCTACTCCGATCTGCACACCTGACTTCAAAGATGACAGAATCATAAGTATAACTTTTTGCAAAATAGGAAATTACTCTCAAACCCAAGATGAAATACTGGGCAAGCTAGTGTTGGAGACAGCGATGTCAGTGGATCCTTCAACCAGTTTTGTGTAGAACAGCATTCATCATTATCAACACTGTCTTTCAGCAAGAAAATAGCCCGATAACGATCTGAATGCATACTTAATTCAAGAATTAGTACTCATTGACTATATCTTGGCTCATTAGACAAATATTCACGATGCCCAGTTATACTCAATTGTTGCCTAGTTCAGAGTTTTAAACAGATCAGCGCTTTGCCACAAATTTAACTCCAATATAAACCTGAAAATGCATTTCAAAAAAGATCTCCAAACAGTCAGCTTATTTTCTCAGTTATTTTAAGAAAGTTTAAAACATATGAAAATAAGAACTGATATTCGACAGCGAAAAATTTTTTCATAACAAATAAAAAACGGGTAAATTTTTTTCGAAGTTCAAAAGTAGATCAAATTATAGTGAAATTCTACGGGGAACAAATTTTTAATTTTTTTTTAAATCACGAAGATAGCTTCAAAAAGTGGCCACTTGTTTGAAAACAATAAATAATGGTGAACGGTTGAATTATAAAAAATATATCAGCTGAAAAGATCTCCCCATCTGCATGCTACCACGACATGAAACAATGCGGAAGTTCAAGATTTTTGAATAACGGATATATTGTTGAAGCGAAGTGAAATATAAACTTTTCTGATGGAATCCGAGATGAATAAACTCAATATTCAACACTTGTCATACGGTAATGAGCAAGCAATCGATTTTACAAGCATGAAATTCTGAACAGCCGGAAGACAAAAACAGAGAAATATGTAAAATTAAAAATTGATCAGTTAAAAAAAAAGAAATATTCTGCTTGAAGGGAATAAGTTTAGTGCTGAAGAACAATTTGTATGGTTCAATGATGTTGGTACAACAAAAATAAGTCTTCAAAATTTTTTTTTTTGATTTAAGATTTTTTTAATTTCAAACTTTTCTCCAGGATGGAATTTAGGAGAAGAGATTCTGCACTTTCTTCATCTTTGGAAAAAACTCCGAAGCCATGCAAATAATTTTTTATATTTTTTATATAATTGTGCTTCGCTACATCGAGATATATATGTATCTTTTTGATGTGAAAGGAAAGAATTTCTTTAACTTGAAACTATCCTTCTTGAATAGAATTAAACTTGGTATTAGCTTAATCCGTCATGGACAGGGTGTTTTTCTTACGAAGATAAGAAAAACACCTTTCTTACGAAGGTGTTTTTCTTACGAAGAATCCCGTATCACTGTCCAAATTTATAGTTCTTAAATAAGTAATTTATTCTTGAATGAAACTATCAGGAAACATTTCTTTTTGAAACTATCAAAACAAACTGCATCGAAATGACTAATTGATAATAACCTAAGCTTCATGTTAATCTGAATTTTAATTAACTTCTCAGCAGATCACAATGCAATTACCATAAGTCGTCATTTACTCCTTCACGATGCGATCCTAAATTAGAACATAAAACTTTTTTAAACGAATTATTACTATCACTCATATAATTTAATAATAGTTCCGTTACAAAGTGAATCTTTGAAAGTACATTGCCAAAAACTATGCTCTTAGATAAAAATTCCTTTCCGATCAAATCTGTTTTGGGAGATCAAAATAAGACAAACAAAACAATTAGTAAAAACAAAATTATAACAATTATGTTTATTGCGAATCAAATGAAGAAAACTTTTATATTACCATTTCAGGATCATGAATTTTAATCTTTGTTCTTTCAATTTCAAATTTTTTTGAGATTGAAATTTCTTTGAAATGGGAGAAATTTGAATTTCTCTATATAAAGAGCAATCAAGAAACATTCTGTGTTACTGTAAATTACAAATCGACATTTAATATATGTAAAAATCCATAAGCCATTTATAAGACAATACAGAGTAAAATTATCAGAACTTTTTTTCATTTTAATTTCTAATTTCCATTATTTCACATTTATTGCTTTGAAATGATTAGACAAACAAGCAAAGGAAAATTGATGAAGATGGATTGTTGTAGAAGGAACAGGCATTGCTATCTTGCAGTTGCGATTATTTCATATTTTTCTTTCAAATTAGTATTTGAAAGAAAAAAAAAATCTTTTAATAAATGGCGAAAAAAATGATAGCAACAATAAATTTTTTAATTTCACTGTTTTTTAACGAAATTTTGCTTCTTGTTTACATTAGCCTTTCAAATTGGGCAAATATTGCACAGGTATTGAAATATATGTACATTTATCTGACAAAATAAACAATGATAAGAAGTAACATCGATACTTGCAAAATTCATCTGCTATACACTGAAATTTAAATGGTTGTTTGCCAAGCATATAATTGTCCTAGTCTCATTTTCAAGCCTTATTCATTGCATTGGACCCTGTAATCATAATTGGCTGCTAATTATTTTTATCCAATTTTTAATTATCTTTGTCCAATTTTGTTCAATTTTTAATTGCAAGAGATGATTAAATGGAGATATAAGAATACATCTGATTAACCATCTCAAACTTTAGCACCCATACTTTTCTTATTTCACTTTTACAAAACTGTAGAAAATCGTACAAAAGGGTTATCTCAGAGTGCTTTTTGCCAAATGCATATCATATAATCATCAGCTCTCTTATAGTTATCTAATAAAGCTAATTAAGTCTACTTCCATCCTCATTTATTGGAATATCCAGGAATTACCAGGTCAAACTTCTTGTACCTTACTAATTGCAAGGAAGTAATCACGGAAGCGGTATGAAATCAGTAGTGAAAAAGGACCGCGTTAAAATTTATGAGGTAAAGGTGGTTGTTAGTGAATGGTATTATTTTTTTCCTATTGCTGAACTGAGTTACGGGAAAGAGATTAGCCTGAAATAGGACACTTTCCATGCAACTGGTGGATTTCGTTCTCTTACCTAGAATTAAGACTAGTTCAACATGATAACAAAATATTCGCTATCTGCAATCAAATCAAATCGCACTTCGTCGTAATGCAATTTTTTGAAGTGTTTTTTAATGAAAGACAAGAATTCTACATGCAAGCATTTTGCAGGTTCTCTTCTTTGTTTATTGGAAGGATTAGCATCCTACATGGTAATCGAATGATATCAGTTGGAGAAGTATGCGCATTATTTCCATTTTTTCATTGAATTCTGAACTCTTTCACAGTTTAATTGTTTTTGTGTTGTTTTGATTCATATAAGCATACACAGTGTATTAAACTATTATCTTAAAAAAAAAAAAAACCTGAAACACATGAAAGGAATTTTGAAATTAAAATTAAAATGCAATAAGCGTTTTTCACTGAATCTATCCTACAGTAAATAGCATTTAAAAAATTCCACTATTTAATTGCTTAAAATCGAATTTATGTTGATATTTGAAGAATGTAAATCACTATTTGACCTATCTTAAATTACAGCCTGCAGATGAAGAGCAGCTGATAAAGTTACACGATATCATCGACTTACTCGTTGCTGCCGGATATTTTCGGGCCCGTATCAAATCAATCCCTCACTTCGATAGGGTTTGTAAAATTTGTTTTTTTGACGTTACATTTTAAAATTATTCCAAAGCTTGAAAAATCAGTTTAAATCATTTTTGATTTATACTGAATTTGAATAAGTACAAAATGATATTTATAATGGCTTTGAAATTTTTTTAAAAAATATTTTATGTATTTGCATAGACCAGATATTTAGTATTCATTTTAACTGGTTCTTTTTTGAAAGTTTTCAGTTTGTGAAAATTCCAAAACTTTAATAACGAGTTGATCTTCCGACGACTTAGCAGCTGCTTTATTAAATTTGTGTAAAAGTAAAATACAATTGTCGAGAAAAGATTGAATTTACAGGTAATCGGTGGAATAGTGTGGTGTATAACGTTATGCAACCACACAGTTGATGTTGATTTGTTTTACTCTGAAAGTGCCACCATTGGCCAGAAGATGTTAGCATTTTGAAATTTACTACTTGAGAAAATATTTTTCAGCTTTGATTAAAGTCTTACTGATATTCTTCATAGACGCTTTTATAATAATGAAATGAAAGGATCAATTTTTTAAGTTAGGAAGTATGTAATGTTTGTATAAATCATTTATACTCTATTAAAAAAAAAGTGTACATCCGTACAGAATAACAATTTTTTGTCATGCCATCTTCTAAATTTAAGCTTCTTTCAGAGCCTTAACGGAAAAAGTAGTAGAAGTTTTGCCGCAGTTGAAATGTCCCTATACCATCGAACCACATCAAATTCAAGGTCTTGACTGTATCCACATCTTTCCTGTTGTTCAGGTATAGACGCATTTATAGGTGAAGCCATAAAATGTTAAGATCATTTATTACTGTTTGTAAAATTCAAAATTCGGCGTTATTTAAGAAAAACCTAAAATTCGTTATTCTGGCAACAAAGTCCCTTTCTACGAAATTAATTAAGCCTCACTGTTCAGTGGCTTGTCAGAGAATCTGTTCGTGCGAAAGAGCAGTGTGATGGTAGCCTACGAAATTATGCTGTATATCAGTTCGCTCAACGATTCCGTTTTTCAAAGGTTGTTTTCCAAATTATTTTTTCGTAAGAATTTTTTTCTGAAATAATTTTCAAGCAGTTGCAATTAGTTTAAGTTGGCGATTTTTATGTGTATTTTCCAGGACAAATACACCGAGAAACAAACAAGTACTTTTTTAAATAATTGCCGCACCGTAAAAACAAAATGCCTACCGCAGCGCATTTATAAACGAAAGGGTAATGTCAAACCACCAGATTTGCAGACAGATGTCCGCTGTACTCTAATGGAATATGGCTGGTTCGTTTTGAAGTTGAAAAATTAATATATAGTGTTTTTTATAAGTTTTTAAATAGTTGTTTTTTCGATCAGTAGTTTTAATATATGAGTTAATGCAGGAGAGATGTCTGTGATGTAACAATTCAGGAAAATACTAAATGGTTTGAAAATGATAATGGCGATGAAAATTTGGTAAGAACGTTTTCAGTTTGGCAATACATTGGATAATATAGAAATATAATATGACTTTCACGGATCTCAATTATACTGAATGGTGTTTGAAGCAAGCGTTAGCAATTTTAATTTTTTCGGAACTATAATTATTAGTTAACTATTAGTTAACTTCTTCATTATTGGTATCTTAGCATGACTGAGATCCATAAGAGTTACATTATAATAGCAGACTGAATGAGCATTCGTTATCTATTGACGACATGACCAATTATATAAATTTGCAGAAGTCCAATCATTTTCTTACTAAGTTGTCAGAAACGCAAATTCAGCTAACCAACCAACGTCTGTCATCGAAAGTACTAGCACAAATTGTTGATGTGTTGGATTTCAGTACTGATGGACTAATGGAAGAAGTGTGTTATGCTTTTAATATATTTATTTTAGAATTGCTTACTTATACCTTTTATCTAAATTTCTTTAACCAGATGTATTTCTAGGTCGATTTTCTCCAGCAATATCAACAAAGCACATCGCTAGCAGAAAAAAAATTAATGAAAGTTAGTTTTTTACTAGTTGCCAATAGCGAGATTGAGGTGATCGAAAATTCATAACAAATGATTAAGGTGGTTCTATTTTTTTTTTTTAGCTCAAAGAAGAAGAAAAACTTCTGGACGATTCCATAGAAAATCTTCGACAGAGGAAGGAAGCTCAGTTACGAGAAATGGAGGAAATCGACGGAAGAATTGCGGAGTTTGTACAGCTCGTTGAAAGCAGTAATCCAGAGTACGATACAAATAAAAATTTTTAAATTTTCATAATTATCAATATCGTTTCTTTTTCCTTTTTATTGTGTTCATGAATTATTTACAGTTATTTCCGATTCTCATCTATATTCGTTTCCAGAACTGTAGAAAGACTGAAACATTTGTTGGTTGAGCATGATGAGATTTTTAAGCGAGAAACAGATTTCAAAGCAAGCTGTCGAAATGAACTGCAAGAATTAGATGAAGTTCTTCAACAACTGAAAACAGTGGACCCTGTGGAGGAAAAAGTGAATTTTCGTACTGTTTTAAAAATCGCATAAAGTGAAATTTAAGGCGTTTCATATTAAATTAGCAATTCGACTGTGCAGATTTTCAACTATTTTATTCTCTTCAAAAATTAAAAGGCAGCATACATTTTTGAATTGAAGGATGATAGTGATTCGATGGAAAGTGTAAGCTTGGAAACGGCACAGCATCTGACAGATGTTCGGTTGGAGTTAGCAGATTTGAATCGGCAGATTGCAAGGGAGCAGCGTATTCTCGATAATATTCCAACACAAAATGAAATTAGCCAGTATCAGCGGCGAATTGTCGAGCTTTATAATCAAAGTTTGTGATTTGAATAAAGATGGGTTCCCAAAATTATTTCGATCAAAAAAAAATTATTTTGCTAGAACATTTACTTCTCTTAAATTCCTATATGTTTTTATGCTTAGCAAATTTTAAGAATATATTTTTTATCAAGTTTTTTCAAAATTTTCGTGCGGACACTTTTGAAACTTGCAGTGGCAAGTAAACATCGAGAGACGAAGCAGTTTTACATTTTGCATAATACTTTGGTTGATATCAAAACATTCATGAAAAAAGAAATTGATATGCTGAACAATATCGATGACGTCCAAGAATTGTAATTTTTCAGTTATTTGATATTCATTAGTAAAATCTGCATTCATGCTTTAAAAATTCGTAAACGTTATTACATAAGCATGAAGTCTTATTAAGTCAATTTTTATATTGTAGGACATCGAGACAAAATTACAAAGAATCGTTTGTGGAGAATTTGCAGAAAATATTGAAAGGTGTTGATACTTCTCTTGATAAGGTTTGCTTTCACTATTTGGATTGATTTTAGATACTGGATTTTTGCATATTTTAAAATTTATAACCAAGGAAATATTTGCAAAAAAAAACAAAAAACACTTGAAAAAAAATATAATGATAAAGTTTTAACACAAAATGAATTGATTTGGAAATTGTTCATTTAATGTTTTATGTGCACTTTTAGGTATCAATGAAGCGGAATGAACTGCAAGCAAGAAAGGACAAATTGTATGGAGAATATCAGTATTTGTTGGAAAAAGAACGTTCATATTACAAAACAGTTGATGATTTTAAAAATGTTAGTTTTTTATTAAAGTTCTGTAATCCTTAATAGTAAGTCGTTGCATTTCGCCTTAAGGATAAGATAACGAAAAATATCGAAATATATTACAAAACGGTGAACGATTTTGAAATTTTCAAATAGTCTTTTCTTTTTTAAATTTTAAAATCTTGTAATCAGATACTCTTCAAAGGAAATATAATATTAATGTCAGCGAATATGATAAAATCTAAAGATATTGGATGAATAGGATGGATAATATCGGAATTTCTCCTGTTCCATTTTTGTTGTTTAAGCTATCATCAGCAACTCTAAATCTTTATGATGAAGTAATTGGAGGATTAAATTTTCATGCTTTATGCTGAAATAAATTAGTTAAATTTATTTAACCATTGTTCATTTGTATAACTTCTCATCTTTTTTTTCTTTTTTTTTTTATTTTTTTTAAACTATCAAAAAAAAACTATTTTGTTTTGTAGGCTTGTCATGAAAATGAAGAACTAAGGCGAAGAGTGGAAGGTGAACATTCGATTAAATAATTAGTTGTTCTAATTGAAAGGATTTACTTAACTCATATCTTTTTCGATCAAAAACTTACAATTTGAATTCATGTGATATGAGATCTACAAAATTGCAGACTTATATAGATTAGCTTCATTCATTAGGATTATGTGTAATTTTGCAGTTTTGTATATCGTTCTTGACTTATTAATAAATTATTTTCACTTTAATGTGTATTTTATATTGTTTGAAGCCGTCGTTAATTATTCTGATGGTTTATTTTATCTATTTATCTTTTTTGTTTCTGGTCATTTATTTTGTTTTTTTAGAAAACGAATTGGACAATAATTATTTTTCCAGTTGTTTTACAGTTTTATTCTCTAGGGAATAGTTTCATTCAAAGGTTGTTAAAATTATTAGAATATTTTATATTTCAAATTTGGCAGTTGCTAGAATTTTGAAATTATAGAACTGAAAAAATAACTCTGTAAACTAATAACATTTGTGAATGAGATTATGAAATTAAAAGTTCATGATATGACGATAATATAAAACTTCAATTATGATAGTTGTTTGTTACATTGTGCTACCTAGTTTATGCTTAGTTATGTGGACAGTCGAATTCAGTAGAAGAATTTCTCGTAAGTTTATGTCGTGAGTTCATAAATTTGACTCAATTCAGAACATTTTGGGGCAGATGACCGCTGCACAAATTAAATGAACAGTTGTCAATACAGTTATGGAACTCAGTGATAATTTCAAGGATTTCGGTTCAGGCAGACCTTGCATAGTGGGTATTGATGAAGCTGGCCGTGGACCTGTACTTGGACCAATGGTCTACGCATGTGCTGTTACATTGGTAAATAATGAAAGCATGCTAGTCGAAATGGGTTTGTTTGTTTTCTTCACAGTTTTCCATCATTTTACTATGCGCTATGTTTAAAATCGGGATCAAAGTTGAATGCTTCCCTTATTAAGATATCAGATTAGCTTAATAACATCTCCTTGCAGATTCTATGCTATTGGCATAGGCCTTCGATAATGATCTGATTTTTTTTGTTCAAAATTTAGCGAACTATTTTTTAAGCCATTTTTACTGCAGGGGTTGATGACTCAAAGGTTCTAACAGAAGCAAAGCGTGAAAAGATTTTTGAGAGAATGGAAGAAAATAATATGTCAGAGGTTGCACTTAACTCTTTATTTCATTCCTGCAATTACATATTTTTGTTACACAAATTAAGTAAGATGGGATTCTTTAAACTCACTGAATTAGTAATTTAAATTCCTTACTATAAATCAAGAAAAAGAATGTTTGCTTCTTGTTGATTGTCTTTATTTAAATAAGTATATCATTAATCAGAGTGAAGTGTTAATATTTCAGTTATTTGGTTATGCTTGTTGTTCGATATCAGCACAAAAGATTAGTGCTGCCATGTTAAGCCGAACAAAATGTTCATTGAATAAATTATCACATGATTGTGCAATTGAATTACTGAAATTGACAGTCGACAATAATATAAATGTTGTGAAAGTTAGCCTAAATTTCATTTATTTAAAATGAATAGCAGATTATAACTGTTGCTGTTATGAAAAAACTGTTTTTGATGGTAGCTGAAATATAACAATGATATTAGATTATTTTTCGAAATAGAATCGAGCAAGTAAAGAAGATGTTGCGTAATTTTCAAATGACACTATTTAGGTTTACGTAGATACAGTTGGACCGAAAGATTCGTATCAGGCTATGTTGCGTAAGAAATTCCCAAACATGCAAATTATTGTATCGGAAAAAGCTGATGCGAAATTTCCAATTGTTGCTGCTGCTTCAATCGTTGCAAAAGTAATATTTCTATCCTTTGTCAACAATTTAAATTTTATTTTAACTCAAACTTAATTTGGCGATTATTATAATTATTTTAAATTATTTTTTTAATTATTTGTGTTTTTTCTAAAATTATTAAATATGCTACTGGTAACGGCTTTAAAAACACTCATTTCTTATTGACATTTACACCATTGGTCGTTTCACTGTCACATATGTTTTTGTATCATTTGATTCTTAGCATTATGGGCATTAGTTTTTTTGAATAACAGGTTGTTCTTTTTTTTTAATTTTTTCTATAAGTAGTTTGAAATTTTTTGATTGCTCTGTTATTTTAGGTCAAAAGAGACAGGGCCTTAAGAAACTGGGTGTTTCCGGAGGGCGTCATCGAAGTACCGCCAAGTGGATATGGAAGTGGTTATCCTGGAGGTATAATTTTCGTGTCACATGAACAACGGTTATTTTATTCGCTTCATGAACGACTTTTATTTAGATCCGAACACAAAAAATTTTCTGGTGAAGGCAATCGATCAAGTATTTGGATATCCAAATTTGGTGCGATTCAGTTGGAAGACAGCTGAGGTTTTGTTGCATGAAAAGGCAGCGAAATGTGAATGGTAAATATCATTTCAGTGTAAACACTTTTATCTTCTGTTTTTTAACTTTTAAGAATGTTTCTTGCTGTAAGATTTTGATGACGATTTTGCGAATCTGAGAAAGGTTTAAAAACATAATGAAGATTCAACGCCGTTATTCGATATAATTATAATGCAGAATTATTGTTTTTCTTTAAATACAAAGTTTTGTGCAATTTTGAAAGTAAATGAATTTTTAGAAACTGTTAAATTTTGATTTCAGGAATGATTTGGAAAATGCATCCAGTCGCACCATAACGTCGTTTTTTAAACCGCTTCCTAGTGGAAAGAATTGCTGTTCAATGAAAAGCCGATTTTTCACCGATCGTTGTCTTTCAAATATATCAAGTTGTTCAGATTTTTAGCTGTAGCTGTAAACAGTTTACAAATTATTTACCATTTTTTTAATTTATCATTTTACCTATTTCTTTTTATGATAAATTAATGTTGCATAATTTCTTATTTTCTTTTGAACTTAATGAATCTCAAGTTTTTTTCATCAAGGCGGAACTGGTATTTAATTTACATTTCGAAAATTGTTGTCTACTAATATTGTTTTACACGTCGAAAAAATTTGATCTAGTATCCAGTATGATTATTTTGCACTTTCTTTTATTCATTTATATATCTATCCTTTTGTTTTATGGTTATTTATCATTTGTTGGAACTAGGCTACTACTATAAGTTGTTCTTTTTCATGCTTTTACCATCGATGGCATCAAAGAACAATTTGTAAATATATTATAGTTACTGTTGCATCACTCCAATTATGCTGGTGTTATTGTTTTAACATTAATAATTTTGAATTTTGAAATAGATATTTAAAAATGATCTTGTCATGTCAAAAATTTAGTTATAGCGCGCAATATGAATTGAATGCACACGTCGGAATAATTATTACTTAATATAAAGGCCTGTACGCATTAATTCATTTGTTGTATTCTCAGTGAAATATCCAATGCTTGTTTCTATGTAAATCATATTCTGATGATTGAATGTTTTCTTTTTTCTGTTGCATCCTTTATGTTTGTAGAATATTCACAATAAAGAATTTGTTTCATTTCAGCTATTCATTTGGGATTTTAACAATTCTTATCTAAAATTGGATATTTTTTATTAATTTTTTCATTTGCTTTATCATCATCGGGATGTTATCAGTCATTCAACCAGAAAAATGAAGACTTTTATAGTGATTATAGAAATAAAAAATTATGTTAATGTCTCTTACTTAAAACGACCGGTAATTCCTTTTCCTACATTCATACTTCCTTGTGGATTTCGTATCACGAATCTTATGTGGAAGAAACATCGCAGATATAGGAGAAGGCTTCAATGAATTTTACTGAAAAATTGCGAAGAAAGAAAGACTTTGCTTAGATGATGTTAAAAGAATTGTTGGCATAAACTTCATTCCCTTATTATTGCATTTTCGGGATTTGCATCATCTTCAGATAGTGTCCAATTGACAATTAGACGTAAAAGCTTGTACTTCTGTAATTTTCCTTCATTTCCTAAATTGCAAATTTGGACTTAAATTGATTGAATGATCTGAAGTGGCGTTATTTCAAATAAATGTTGCTCTTTCATTCGCTTGTAATGTAATCTTTAAAAATTCATTTCTTTTGCTTCTTCGAGTTTTTTTGACTGAAATTCAGAATCTTTTACTGAGATTTCAAACTGAGATTCAGAATCTTTTATTTTTCATCACGGGTGAAAAAGAAATAATGAAAGCAGCGCAAATGTAATTTAAATATTTTTATGCCACTAGAAAAGTCTTCATTGATGATTTATTATAAAATAATAAATAATATAGAATAAAATCATTTCATAAATTTCAGGCTTAGTCGAAACAATATGTTCAAGCTATCTTTGACGAATGTGGTTACATTAGTCTTCCTAATATATATTGCCCATTCGATGTACTCAATCTATACGTTATTTCATCCACAATTATGCCGACAAAATCAAGGTGACAAGGAATGCTTAATTGTTAGTTAGCTTTTCTTTCTTTTTTTTTACTTTTTCATGACAAAATTTTCTCAATAAAATTTGTTAGTATTTCAATTTCTTCGATGAAAAATCCAATTTGGCAGATAAGATGGTCAAACCTTACTTATTCTGGATAGCTGATTAAAATCCAATTTCAGTGAGAAGCATAACATGGAAACTTTTGTATTTTTAACATCCAGAATTCCCACTTCGTATTATGTTTTTCTCATCGGAACTCTAATCTCCGGTAGCTGTTCGAGTTCATAGGTTTGCAGACGGATTCGACAACAGAAAAAGATTTATTTTCAAATAGATTAAAGAAGTGAAAAAGGACCAAGTGAAATAATCTCTAGGCTTATTTAAATATTTCAGCCAATGATTCAAAGAGATGCAGTGAGTGGTGAATGGCCACCACTGCAGTTTCGTATTTATGCATCGGTGAACTCTCGATCTAAGGAAAATTATGGCAAAATTATTCATCAGATCGCATTTCTGGATATGGATGAGGTCATGGAAAGAGAAGTAAATCGTGATCTTCTTAAAATTTAAATTATTTTTACGTTGACCAAAAAGTCTTAATGAGCAGCAGGTGGGATCGGTCAATTTCCTCTTCAGTAATTCTTCATTTTTACGTTGACAAAGGTAGCTTATTAAGATGTTTCCTACATTGGGCTCATTGTATTTGTTTTTTTCATTTCAATTAATTCATTAACAATTTTCATGCTAGGTACATGTGGATCTCCCAGAACATACGCGTAATAATGGCTCATTATATTTGCATTGTTTTTTGCTACCCGCTGAGCATAAGAATCAAAATCCTTACGAGGTATATAACATTCATTACAGTGTGTTTATGATATTGAATTATGGTGATGACATTTTCACTTTAGTAATGCAACTTAATAAGTGCAAACTGATGAAATTCTGCACATGCAGGCCTCAACTGTACAGATCTTTTTCTCTGTGCAGTTGTTTTTAATTGGTGTTTTCGAATTTAAAATAATAAACATGTCTTCTTCTTAATAATATGTGGCACAGCGGCTTGATTTTAACTAAATTTAGTTTTTTAGATGACAAGCTGACATTTTAAATAAGTGAACATATTTTGAAATCCTATTGTTTTACAGGCATCTTGGCAAATAATACAAACAGTTCGTATAACAACTTANTCCTTCTTAATAATATGTGACATAGCAGCTTGATTTTAACTAAATTTAGTTTTTCAGATGACAAGCTGACTTTTTAAATAAGTGAACATATTTTGAAATTCTATTGTTTTACAGGCATCTTGGCAAATAATACAAACAGTTCGTATAACAACTTATGAAATTCCACAAGCAGAGACATTTCGATTGATTACAGAAGCTGAAGAAAAACGAACTAGGAGTAGAGAAGCTAGTAGATCCGTGGATCAGGTTTCATTAAATTTTTCCTGAATAGCATTTCGTCAGTTATCTCCTATGAGTAATAAGGAAAACCAGTTTGCGAAAATCTTTGGACGGTTTTCTGTTGTGCTTGAAAATTTTGTCAGAATTTTGAATGCTTTGATTTTATCTGTTGTTACTGACAAAAATCAACAAATAGATGTTTTATTAATTTCAGTTACGTGAAGAAGCAACACCGGTTACACATTTTCGCAGCAAATTACCATTAACAATTGTTGCAGAGTCACCTAAATTTGATTTACATGCTCTTCCTGGTGAGATCTACCAGCATATGCAGTTTTTCCATAAAGGTATTCATTAATTTAAGTTTTCATTTATAAAGGGCTTTTCATCCATAAGCAACATCGTTGTATTCTTATTCCATCACGATGTATTTTGCATCCCACACAACTAAATTTTTTTTTTATAATAACATTATATTTCTTATTTGGATACTTAAGAATGATACCTCTGCTATATTGCTATTATGTAAGTAATTAATAATCGTAAGTTGTTCATGTAAATAAGAAGTCAAATGGCTTTTTATCTTTATGTTTAAAATTTTTTAAATTACTTATTTTCAGATGGTCAAACGTACTATTGGCCAATATTTTATATCGATGAGTTAAGTTTTCTTACGAAGGATCTGGTACAGGTAGCATCCTATTATTTTGCATTAGCTAACTTTCTTTTCGGGAACAAATTCTTTAACTGAAGTAACGAAAAAGATTTTTTTCGTCTCTTTTCTTCTTAAAGATTATAAATTAGTATAATAAATTATTTGTGACATAGATAAAACCGGAACAAAAAAGCGTCATGATGAAGATCCAGTACCGGCCAATATCAATCGGTAAATTGCGCTTACTGGTTACCTCTCAGGCGTCTCTTGCTCAGCTAATGCGAATGGGTTTTAGCAACAAGGATATTGATGAAGTCAGCTTTCGCTATTTTGCATTTCATCTTATCATTTTTTTATTTTCTTCCGGTTATTTTGGATTCTTTACAGGTGAAGGGAATATTTGTGGACACAAATTTTTATTTTTTGGCTGTGACAATGTTTGTTGCTGCTTTGCACATGTTATTTGATATCCTTGCATTTAAAAATGACATAGCATTTTGGCGAAATCGTAAAAGTATGGCCGGTTTGTCAACGAGGTTGCGAATATTACTTTTTTTTTTTTTTTTGAACATTCGATTGGACATTTGTATCATATCAAAAACAATAAATTTCCAACTATGAAAAACTTTCAAAATGCTATTCCAAAGAAAATAGCTGTAATGAAAGTTAAAAGCCTTTAGTAATAGCTATGCTTTATTTTGTTTCAGAACTGTGTTATGGCGTTCATTTAGTCAATCAGTGATATTTGTATATCTTCTTGATGAAGAAACGAGTCTTCTAGTAACGATACCCGCTGCTATTGGATGCATAATTGAATACTGGAAAGTAACCAAATCTGCTAAAGTAATGATTTATTGTATGTTTTCCATCGAGAAAAGTTTCATTTCTCTATATCGTATTTTTCTACTTTATTTTTCTTATAACTGTTCGGCATTTTAAAAATCAAAAATGTAAATTTTTGAGAAGGATTTCTTTTCCAAAACTACCTTTATTCGTATTTCAAGATTGAGTAAGATTGTGTCTTGAATTAAGGGATTAAGCTTAAATTAAGGGGACGAAATTAACTCACTGTGATATTTCCTTCCACTTTTCTGAAGTGAAAATCACTATTCATATGTATTTATAAGCATTGTTTCATATTTATTGATAGAAATAAACCATCATAAACTGTTGAAATCTTTTCAGTTGATTTGAGTTAAAATGCTTTGTTATTACGAAACAAATAAAATATGTTAGGTTTTGATATGTTTATTACAGATTTCACTTTATTGGTCAAAAGGTATTCCGCATTTCCGATTTGGGACTTCCAGTGCAGCAGAAATAGAAACAGAATCATTTGATTCAGAAGCAATGAAATATCTCATTTTTCTACTTACACCGCTCTGTATAGGTGGCGCTATTTATAGGTATCGTATATTAATTCATCCTCCATTTAAATATGATAATCTTTGTTAGTTCAAAACCTCAGTTTTTTCAGCCTGGCATTCATTCCATATAAGTCATGGTATAGCTGGATAATTCAGTGCTTGGCTAACGGTGTATACGCATTCGGATTTTTATTTATGTTACCGCAGTTGTTTGTTAATTATCGGATGAAATCAGTTGCTCATCTCCCATGGAGAACCTTTATGTATAAGGTTTGTATAAGTCGTTCATATATTTTTTTAGATAATGGCTATAACACCATTTTGTCTAAGTTTATATTAGTTTTATGAATAAATATAAAATTCGTTTTCTGAGAACCAAATGTGGAAAGAGAGAAAGGTTCAAGGAATTACAGTAAAAGAAATTGGTTTATGAATACAAACTTAAAAAAATTATAGAAATTAAATCTGCAAAATTTTTTATTTAACAGCGCAATTCTTCTTATTACACTGATGCATTCAAACTTTGTGGGAAATGAATTAAACCATGTACATTACATTATTTTTTTATTGATTCATGCCCAATTACTAGCCTCTACTTCTATCTTCCAATAGTTAGCCTATAAAATATTGTGTGGTAACGCGTTCGCTAGTTCAGATTAGAAGCTTATGAATTTTTCGAAAAATTTTGAAAGTTTTTCAAATTTCCTGACGCTGATAAATCTGCTATTTCTTTGGATATTCGAGTTCATGCTAACTTTTTGCAACTTTGATATATTTTGAAAATGTTGTGATTATGAAATATGAGGTATAATACCAAATTAAATAATTAATTGCAGGCATTTAATACTTTCATAGACGATATGTTTGCATTTATTATCACGATGCCGACATCTCACCGACTCGCTTGTTTCCGGGATGATGTAGTTTTTATCATTTATCTCTATCAGCGTTACCTTTACCCAGTGGACAAATCACGCATCAACGAATTTGGTGAAAGTTTCCATGATACCGAAATCGTGAATGTTGGGAAACCTGGTTCTTCAACTTCAATATCATCCCCACAATCTGAATCAGAAACGAAAAAGAAAGCTGAATAAAGAGTGGTGGATATAATTTTTTAAGTTCAAAAAAATTTTGCTTCTTTACTAAATTATTTCGAGTTATTGTTTGCTTCTCATTAGATCAGTAGAGTAGTGATCTGTTCAAGTGAACCGAAAAAAAATTCATGTAGAACCAAAAAAAAAAAGTATAAAACAGTATTTAAAATTGATTGGTAATTTATTAGCTCAAGTAAGAAAACCTAAACAAAAAGAAAAAAATTATGATATTCTGGTGCAGTGATTATTTTCAAGCAAATTTTCAACTGTGATATGCTATGTTCTTCTTCAAAGTCTTATTTCTATTCTGTCTATTTATCAAATTTACACATTCAAAATAAAAAAATTCTTTGCATAATAATTTCTTCAGCCTTAAAATTTATTTTTAATTGTGAGACTAAATACTGAACGAATTCTGTGTATGATATATTTTTCCGCAGACTTACGGGATAATTTTGGGCTTTGATTGAATAAATTTGTTTTGTCTGTTTTCAAATCTAACCATAATATATAACCTTAAGTAAAGTAAATCTATGCTAATACAATGATGCTAGATTTTTGAAAATTCCAGATCAAAAATAAATATAGATTAGTTTTTCTCGTCATGCTTTGTTCTTTTTTTAGGCTATCTGTTAAAATTTAGTTTAATTTTAAAGATTTGGCTATATATTTTTTTTGGATCTAATTTTCTGCGATGATCGATGCAGCTATTTTGAATCACACTGATAACTGAGAACCATTGCTACCTCTTTCTGTGAAAACCTCATGGTGCAAGATATCCATATAGATTAATTAGAATTAAAATGGATGGTCATTAAAGTTAGAAAAAAATTTCTTCATGATTTTGAATATCAGCAGCATTTCTAAACAAGTAAGTATAATTTAATTTACTTAATTTTTTTATTGGTCAAGTATTAGTTTTTCTCTTGAATATTAAGAGATTTATTTTCACACGACATACAAGATTGAATTGAAGTTGACTTACGAACAGATATCAGTGTCTTCAAATAATTAGGACGTATTATTTACATGTTCTCTGAAAATCTTAATGCGTTTTTAAAATGGTAATAAAATAATTGCTTGAATTTTATTTTGTAAATATTACTTCAAATCAGACTTGAAAAAATGATTGAAGTTTTTGTCGATATTTATACACATTTTTAATCTCTTTTAATAGGAAGAACCATGAAATTATTTCGGGAATCTAGCTTCAACTAGATATACTTGAATCCTGAAATTAGGATTAGGATTCATATGTTCAAAATTCTTGGATTCGCACGTTTATGAAATTTATTCTGATTGGAGTAATTTTATACAGTATTTTTTTTTTTTGTATCTCTATTCGATATGTTTTCAACGAGTAAATGGCTGCTAAAATTTCATTCATTTAAAAATGTTGATTTCTAACTACGCAGTAATTCTATGGAATGTCTCTATTTTGTTTCATTTCGAATTTCTAATCCAATAAGAATTATTGTAAATTCAAGAAAAAATCCATCTTTTCTTTATGATTTACTTAACAATAGCTCGTTCATCCGCTTTACTTAATGTTAAGTCATTCTGTGTAACAAATTATTACTTTTGTCACTGGATTTTCTTATTTGATAATTGTTTGTTAGTGGATTTGTTTTGTTATTGTTTTGGATGTTATATAAGGATTTCAAATAAATAATTTCAGCTGAGATTTAGTTCAAATCATCGAACAGTGGACTTGAAGTGATTAGTGGTTACGGTAGTTATTGGAAGTTAGGATCCGCTATAAAGTAAAATTTATAAGATAAGATTCTCTTGAAATTTCCATCATTTATCTGCTCTGGTAGTTCATTTTGAAGTTCATTCAATTTTTATTACGTTAATTATAAAATTCGAATTTTGCAAGAAATTTTCAGTCAATAAAACAGCAAACGTATTCTAATAATAGAACATCGTTTGACAGGCTGTGAAATTTTTCGAAATACGAACTTATATTAACTGATTACTTCGAAGGTGTTTCATTTCTTTTGCTGCAGGACAAAAGAAGTTCTCATGCAATTCTTACGTAATCATTGACTTGTTACGTGACTAGCGACCTCTCCTAAACTTTCCTGATATTATTTTCTTCGAATTTATAGTATCTTTCTATGGGAATTTTTCGTACTTTACAACTCGCCCTCTCATAGAAATTTCGTTTGCTTGCTTATATAATTTTTTTATAGGATATATATATATATATGCATATATAACAAAATATATAAAACATCATTTTAAATGATTTCAGAGTATTTTTTTGATATCAAGTAAGAGCAAGAAAAGTCATAACTTTAATTTATATGTTCGATTCAGATATTGGTCAAGAAGAATTGGCTTAGGAAATTTTTAGGCGTTTTTGCATCTTTCACTTAATG
>JARVGP010000582.1:0-36827 GCA_029876185.1 Mansonella ozzardi | reverse complement strand
TCTTTAGTGTTTTTTTAGTGTTTTTTTTAGTGTTTTTAGTGATTTTTTAGTGATTTTTTAATGATTTTTTAATATTTTTTTAATGTTTTTTAGTGTTTTTTTTAGTGTTTTTTAGTCAAAATGTGAAATATTTTAAAAGCCCACTCTGGAAATTGTGCATAGTTCTTGTTGAAAGCGGTAGGGAATCGTTTACATTAACATTTATCAATATTCATTCTTTTGCAGTTGTTACTATTATGCAATCTGAATCGTACGTATCGCGTTTCAAGATATGCTCTGCATATGTGTCTTCCTTCGCTTTCTTTTCTTTCTTTTCCGTAGTCATTTCCGTAGAACTGATGTATTCTACTGATTAAACTCTAACCAATTTGAACTGAATGTTAAATTTTTGGTCAATTTAAGAGAAATAGGGAATTTTTTTTTTTTAAGTTGCATGAATATTATGGGATTCTTTTGAAGCAACAAGCTAATAAAGAATTAGCTGTCTAGCTTGTTTACGTTGAAAATTATGGAAAGAGGAAGAATAAAGAAAGATTTGATTTGGTGTGATAAACGAGTCATAAAATTACCCAGCAAATTTCTTGGAGATCTTAAAGGAAAACCCACTTGATGTTCGGGTTCTTTATCGGGACCTAAGATTGATTGATAAGCTAATAAATATCTCATCAATTCTTTCTTTCATAATATCATTTGTATTGTTTTTCTGTTCCACAAGAATTGAAAAAGCGAAGCAAGTCGACAGGAGACAGTGTAAAGAGATTTTTAGACTTGAAGATAATGGGTATGAAATTGAAATAAGGGCGATATGACTTAGATTAATGATATTTCATGACAAGTGATTGTTTTGATTTTGTCCAAATTAAATATTTGATCAGTTGTATTCGGATTGGTACTAATGTACTCTGTTTAATTTTTCTTTTTTTTTTTTTTTTTTTTAAATGATGGGAAGTACTGCATTAGGCGAAATATCTGTAAAATTGTAAAGCAATGATGTGAAATAGACCTCATGAAGCGGTTTGCACTGACAATTCGTTCTGGAAACGAGGCTTTATGTGAGAGCCTCAAACAAATCAATTTCTCTGTTTTCTGGGGAAAGAGAAGGCTACACTGATATATATATATATACGCATAGGCATAGAGATATATTTCGTGTACGTTTGTGTGTGCAAAGTTTATGAATTGGCCTATGTTCAGACCTATAGGTTGTTTGCTTGTTAAGTAAGCCCTGCTTCATTCGTCAATAAAATATTTTATCCCTTCTTGTATATCTTATTGATTACCAAAAAGGTTGAGTATATGCAGCAGACGTGAAATGATGACATTTGAAGGCGTGGCGAGGCTTTCTAGTTCGACTTACTGATCTTGTTTTTTTCTTCCCAAGCTTCAATTGATGTTTATATATGTATTTGAAATTGTCATTTCAGAGCTCTATTTTATTGTTTAATAATTTTGCTGTTTTACCTCACTTTTGCTGTTATTTCAGCATGGCTAAATGTTATGCAATATTAATTATTTGTGTGCTTTCTGTCATAAAGAATTGATTAACAATAAAAAGTGATGAATTCAATCTGATAATAAGTTGAAATTTTCTTTAAATATTATCCTTTTTGTCATGTGAAGCCTAAACTTTATCATTCTTTGATTTCATTTAGTAATCCATAATTTGTATAAAAAATGATATTTTTAACTGTGATGTCAACAACTCACTCATCAAAACAGCTTTAGTAGATGTAAAAACATTTCCGGAGCGTTTCAAACTGCATATTATGCCAGCTTTTTAGGCAACCCAGAATTCATCATTTCATTACTTACCCATTCAGCTTGCATGTGCTGCCGAAATATTTCAAAAATGAGTAGGTGTTTTTTTTTTTAATTCAAAAAACTCAGTATCATAACTATTGCGTATCGTAGTTAAACGATTGTGTGCATTAGCTTATTATAATTCATAATATGCATAATACTTTTTTTAAGCATAATAATACAATTATTTTTTTTTCTAAAGAACTGTTTTTTATGTTTTTTTTCTTTTTAAAAATTTATAAATTATTTTTTTTAATGCATAATATAGGTAAAACTATCTTTGATTATCTGTTAGCGTGTAATTTTTTGAAAAAATGGTGTTTGACTTTGCGTTTCAGCATTTGTTTTCTCCAGATCGTCGCAGTGTTTTTATTTCCCTGCCATATTTCTGATACATTGTTAGAAAATAAATTCCATTGTTCTTTGCATGAAAGTTGAGCAACTGTTTATAAAATATCGAATTAAAACTTTTTGCCTGCTATTTTTCATTTAGGCATGAACTGTGTTTTGCAAAGTATTGGAGTAGGGCGTTTTTAAACTCAAATTTGAGCATGAAACTCAACTTCCCAAGCTACTTGGTCCAAAGTTTGTTGTTATTGTTTGCACTTTTTTCTAGAAACAAAATTGTCAGGATTGCAATCCCATGCAAAGGTCAACTTTAAGCTCTCATATCACAGAAAGTTTTTCGTTTTTATTTCATCTACTTAGTTTATTACTAAAGCAAAAATGTAAACTACATAAAATAAAAGAAAAAAAGAAAGTATGAAGTAATAAAAATTGCTCAAACAGAATATAAGAATGATGACGATAAAGGAAGTTCGAAGTTCACATTTGGAAAGAAAAAAGTTTTTCTGAGAGGGATTTTTTCCGTTCTATGAGACTTAAAAATGAGTGTATTCAATCCATAAGTGGTCAAAATGAGGTCCAAAATTTATGCTTACGCAGCTTCATTTCACCGGAATTTAAAAATGAATTTTTTTAAAATTTGTTAATGCTTTTGAACTTATTGCTGTAAGTCAGAAAGGATGCGGCATGATAAGAGTCCGGGAAGCTGTAAGACTATATTAGAGTTATTTTTATTCGAAACTAAATAAAAGAAATGTAGTTATGATTCGAAACTAAATAAAAAAAATGTAGTTATAATTCGAAACCAAATAAAAGAAATGTAGTTATAATTTGAAACTAAATAAAAGAAATGTAGTTATAATNAATTGAAATAATTTTTTTTCATTATTGATTCTCTTCGAACGTTCATTTGCTATCATCATTGAATTTTTGTTAGTTTGCTTTACATCGTTTCAGCGATCAGAATTTCTGTTTAGCACTCATTGTCTCAGCGATCTTGAATCAGAATCTTTGTTTAGCACTCATTGTTTCAGCGATCTTGAATCAGAATCTTTGTTTAGCACTCATTGTTTCAGCGATCTTGAATCAGAATCTTTGTTTAGTAGCACTCTCTTTTAGTGCTTTTCGAAATCCTATCTATCTATTAATTTCATGGCTCCAAGAGAAATTAATTCGGAATAGTTGCTAAACATAGTATCATAAGGCTTCTATTTATATGTTGTAAGTTCATTTTCACAAATGTGCGACATCCTATCATCCTACCTTTCTATTTGAGCATTCGACTTACTTATTATCCCAATCAGAGTTAAAAGAGGAAAATCTGCTAAGTCTGTCAAGAAAAAAGTTGCAGAAAACTGAGAACCATAAAGTAAAAGTTTCTCAAATTGGAACTAACATTCACCAAGCGGTGCTTATCACTCTTCTCAGAGCTAGCTGTCAAAGGGGGTCCTCTGTCAAGTTGCTGTCACCATATGGCAGGCACTCTAGCATGTTGCATCTATGCTTTTTATTGTTATCTTTCCAAAAATGTCACATAAAAGTATACATTCAGGATGGATTTCTTCCACACCGAAAATGATGTTTGCCTATCTTAAATCTAAATTATAACCAAAAAATTTTTGAAACATCACTTCTCCTGAGTTTCGTTCGTTCCTGCGATGATCTATTCTAGTGAGATAGTAAGTACTACTCCATACTTTTAACACCAATTCATTAGTGTGCACTTTGGCCGACAATAAATTACGGGTGGCCGATCACCGATATATGTGAATGAAGGAAATAATGCAGTAATCATCTAGTAGTGTATATCGTTCCATCCAGTATAAATGGTCCAGTAATCATGCATGTGAATAATCAGCATTATAAATAATTATAGTTCCATCATAATTTGAAGATTTATTTTTTTTATACAAAAGCAAACATCTTTTGAAGATTATTTGTAATTACAATCAATTATTTGTAATGCTGACCCATTTTTTTTCTTTCTTCGAACATTTCTTTTTTTACGCACAAACTATTGAAAGAGGCAAATTTTGCAAGCTTAAATGCTGTGTGATACATAGCATTTAGATTAAAACTCTAGATCTAGATCTAGATCAGATTGAAGAGTTTTGTCCAATTATTCGCGCTCAATTAAAGACAACAACACCATTTTCTACCTGCCTTACAAAAGGCACATAAATCCCGTATCAAATGCATTGTTAGAGTGCGGTCGAGAAATATCATCACTTAATATATTTTCTTGAAGAGATTGTTGAATAACTCTAACTAAGCATAATATCTAATTATAAAGGGGCATGAAAGGTAGCTGAAGTGAAGTCAGATTTTCGAATGCAAAACAAAACGTCAATAGTTTCCAGATTTTGATACAATTCTTTCGGAATAATTCTGTAGTGTAGGAAAGAAATTCCTCTCAAAGAATGCATGTTTGTCCTCTGTGTGAGGAATAAATTTTTGTTTCATCATTTCAGATAAGATTTATTATGCATAAATCGAGTGTTACTAATAGAATTTTGGATGCCTAAAGAAGAGAAAAAACTTTTTAGTATTCATATTTGTGTATATATTAATTGTTTAAAAGTACTTTCTTTTTAATATACGAAAGAGGGATTATGCTAAATTGTTTTTCGTTAAATGATTGAAAGTATTTACTGCGTTTTGATACATTTCCCTGAACGACTTCACGTTATATTTTTTTTATACAGATCAAAATGAAATTGATTATCATAGGTAGTTGATCCGTGTATCACAGACAATTTGCTCTTGGAGAAGACAGTGGGAAATTTTTCCAGAAAGGAAATTACTGTATTTGGAATTTTCTTGCATCAAGTTAACAATTCAGAAAAAATTCGGACGGAATGCATACTTTCTTTCGGTGTTGTTAAATTATGGTAGTTATGCCACAGGCGAGCAACGTCATGAACAGTACCTCGACAAACTTCAGCGATAATTATGAAGTCAAGGAGGAACTCGGGAAGTTGGTTTTTTTTCGAAGTTCTTGCAAACCAGAAAAAGGCATCCACATTCAGCCATACATCAAATTACAGCCAGAGTAATCACTGGAGAAGTGGATACTGTAAATTCTTCACCTGCGTATCCGACCTTGTTTACGCTCTGTAACTGATATTGAATTTCATGTATGCTTAATATGGAATTTCCGTACAATATTATTTGGTAATTTATCTAACGGTAATTTATCTAACGTAATTTATCTGCATAATGCTACATATTATCGGCATTCGAGGAACATTACATTACTTTAAATTCATTTAAAAAGCAGTGAAAAAGGTAGTGCGTTACTTTCACACTGCAACAAATGTAGCATTAATTTTTTAACTTCACATATTCGAGATTTTAGAGGTGCATTTTCGGTAGTTCGACGATGTGTACAGAAACGAACTGGCTTAGAGTTTGCTGCAAAAATCATTAACACGAAGAAACTTTCCGCACGTGGTTTGCTCCTGCATATCTATTTATCATGATTTCATTTCTTTGAATAGCGAAGAACTTAATTTTACACTCATTTCTCCCATCAAAATTGAGTAATGATAGAACTTCCTTTAGGAATTTGGTGCTGGAAATCTTGAAAGAAGCTGTAGCAATAAACTCTCATTTCTTCAAAAACTTTTTTTTTGTAAATTTTTTTTTGGTTTCAGATTTTCAAAAATTGGAAAGGGAAGCTCGAATATGTCGTAAGCTGCAGCATCCTAATATCGGCAAGTGATGCTCTTTAATTATTTCAAAAGGAGATTGTTTTTTCTTTCGAAATTTTTGAATTATTTTCGTTAAAAGACAAATAAAATAGATAATTTCAGTGCGACTACACGATAACATACAAGAAGAAGCTTTTCATTATCTTGTTTTCGACTTGTATGTTTTTTGCATAAATCTGTATTTCTTTTTTCCGCAGAATGGCAAATTGGTTATCTGGTCATTTTGGAAATAAGAGTTGTAAATTAACTTTGGAAAGGTTTCTATCGGAGAAAATTCTTGAAAATTTTAACTTTGGTGTTGCTTTAAATCTTTTTTTTTCAGAGTAACAGGCGGTGAACTGTTCGAGGATATAGTAGCTAGAGAGTTTTATAGTGAAGCTGATGCAAGGTAATAGTCATCAACTTGTTTTATTAATGTTAAATCTAAAATTTTAAATTTAACAAAATGAAATTTCTCCCTGATTACTGGAACTGTCTTCATTTTTAACATGAACCGGTCGTTAGAAAAATCATTTTTAGCATTTCTACAAGATATTTCAGTCATTGTATCCAGCAAATTCTGGAATCAATCGCCTATTGCCATTTAAACAATGTGGTGCACAGGGACCTCAAGGTAATTGTAATAAAGAGAGCTTTAGATTGTTTAATGCGGATTTTCTTAATCTAATTTTAAGAAACAAGTACTGAAAGTAATCTGCTGCAAGTTACAGGAGTTTATTCAAGCTTAGTGGAATGTTTCAAAACTTCAAGTTCCCTGCCCAAACTATGTGTTTACATAACTGCATAGTGAAATTTTCAGCCTGAAAATCTTTTACTTGCAAGCAAAGCAAAAGGTGCAGCAGTGAAATTAGCCGATTTTGGGCTTGCAATCGAAGTGCAAGGAGATACAGAAGCATGGTTCGGTTTTGCAGGCACACCCGGGTATCTATCACCAGAAGTGCTCAAAAAAGATCCATATGGAAAACCGGTTGATATATGGGCATGCGGTATGTTAAACTCTAATTTCGATGTTATTGATTTTGATATCATTGTGTTAATGTTTTATTGTTCTGTCGATCAAAAAATTTGTAGGAGTTATCCTTTACATTCTTCTTGTTGGTTATCCACCGTTTTGGGACGAAGACCAACATCGTTTGTATGCACAAATAAAAGCGGGTGCATATGATGTAAGTAGTTTTTTATATAAGAATTACGAACTGGTAGAAAGCAGTTATCAGTCTTCTAATGAATCACACATTTTTTATAATTTATATATCTTGGAAGTTTCGTACAAAGACTTCCGTTTCTATCCGTGTTCAAACACGAGAATCAGTCTTCGACTTAATGATTAACTAACTTTATGCGCTTCTTTTTAAATAATATCTTCGTTGTTTATCTGCTCTTCTATTGATTTGATTTTATTTGCAGTATCCAAGTCCCGAGTGGGATACGGTTACTCCTGAAGCTAAGAATTTAATTGACAATATGTTAACAGTTAATCCAAAGAAGCGAATAACTGCAGAGCAGGCTTTAAAAGTTCCATGGATCTGCGTAAGTATCGAAAAATACATCTTCCTATTCTAAACCAAATTTTTTCCCGACAAGTATGTTTATAATGGAGAATAACATTTTAGGCTGTTGAATAATTTCATATTTAGAATCGTGAACGTGTTGCTTCAGTAATACATCGCCAGGATACGGTGGACTGCTTGAAGAAATTCAATGCTAGGCGAAAACTAAAGGTATTTTCTGATTGAAATTTCGCTTCAGCAAATGCAGCAAATTACTGGAATTTTTCAGTTTCCCATGGAGCTTACTATTATTTTAAGTTTTTGGAGGTATTTATCTCCTTTTTTCTTTATTGCTTCTCCGATTTTTCATATTACTGTGTCCAGTGACCTACGTTTTCCGCAAGTTATTTGTGTGCACGCTATTACTAACTATAAAGTAGCAGCGTACCTTTTACTTTCACTCTCAAATCGCTTCTGACTTTGCGTTTGTTTGAATTTTTTTGTTGATTTGTGCGTTTATCACGTTGTTTTCGTTATAATACGGATTGTGTATCAAGCATTTTAAATGGTCATACCTTGACCTTTAAATTTTCATTATTTTTAAATGGATCCTGCAAACACAATCTTGACCATAATATCGGAATCTTCTTTGCCTTTGGTTTCTGGCTTCGTATTCCAAATATTTTGGAAAATTTTTAACGTTTTCAATTTATTACATCTTCTGTGATGTAATAAGTGCTTCTTAAGAAATTTAATTTGGTAGAGTTTTCGTAATTATTAATATAACACAAATTAGCGAAAATATATGTAGAATGACGGATAAGTTTTTTTTTTTGATTCAAGTGTTTTGTCACGATATTAACGAATTTTGAAGTTTGGACTGTGTATTCTGTCACATATTTCTGTACATGGTGAATATCGCAACACTCTGCCTTTTGTGTATAAAGACAGTATTCTCTGCCATAACCATGATAAAACTCCTAGGTGATGTGTTGTGAAATTATAATTGCTTGTGGCTACATATTATCGTACCAAAAACTAATGACGCATATGGTATTATCGGTCTCCTCTCCAGTACCACTGTTGTTCATTGTAATGAACAAATCTAATAGTAATAAAGCAAGTCAATAATCCTGAATACAGGTAACACATATAAGGTTTTGATCACTTCAGAGTATTTTGATTTGTTTGTATTTCTGTAATTTTGATACTGCTTCATCCGCACTAACAAAAATTTTTTTTTATCCTACCTAATAATGCATCATTAATAAGTGGTAGACTTGCTCTGATGTCATACCTTTGCTATAGTTTTGAAAATGCTCTTGTTGTTTAGTTTTCATCTTTAGTTTATTGTGAAATGAAGTAAGGAAAAAACTACAGTTTTTTAGTTGAGAGGATTTGAAATGAATATACGGAGGTTCTTTGCTGTATGCGAGGGATTCATGGATGAAAGAAATTGTATTTAAGTTTTTTTTTCTTATTTTTTTTGTTAACTAGTTCATTAGTTTATGAATCATACTATCTTTTTCATTTCACGATTGTTACTTATTGAGGTTTTTTTATTCTGCCTTTTATGTTACAAGTATCCTTCAACGATCTCATTTCAATCTTTTTTTGCTTTTAACTTATGCATAATTAGAGAACTGGTTTATAATCGTTCTCGTGAAAGCGACACTTTGACTTGCATACCGTAGGTTGATGGTAGCAAAAAATGCTAGCAACAGTGGGTGAACTTTTTCTATGAGGAACTTGAATATGACAGATGCAATGAAAACTGCTGAATAGAACATAATGCAAAGCGTTGTCGGTTGATTCAGTATTTCTGGCAGCCGGAGAAGCTTGTAGGAAATGTTGAACTTAGAGTGTTTTCATTGGAATTGCTGTTTGCTTTGCTTGCCATTTCAACTTTTCAGTAGACATGATTTCAATATTCTCTGTTTCTAGAAATATGATCAAATAATTAGATTTTTTTATTGTTCGTCCAGCCAGTATCAGAGTGTACCGGAATAATTGAGGTAGTTTTAAAAATTAAATTTGAGATTTGATAATCAATATTAATAATTGCGTCCGACCAAACTGCATGAGAAAAGTTCAACAAAATTTTTAATGTTGCATACAACTATTACAAGTAATGATAGCAAACTGAAGCTTTAAGTTAAAAAAAGCTAAAAAACTGAGTTTTAGACTCCTTTATTTTGTGGTAAAGTGGATTCTGTTTGTCACTTGAAGCTTTGGTGTAAGTGATTTCGCTTCAATTTTTTTATCTCCGTATTGGATTTCTCACATCTAAAGTGTTCATGCGCTTTTAGAACTTGAATTAGTGTACATGGCCACTTAATTACTGCTTTTTTGCGATTTCATGGATTAACTGTTCTGTTAGCAAACTGCAAAAAGCACTCTTTTTGCTTGCATTCAATTTAACTGTATGTTGTTGTTGAGTGATATTGTAATATATCACTTGATTCATCAGTGTAATTTATTATTTAGTTACATTGATGCAATCTAGTTTGATATTAGTTCTCATGTTATATGAAGTTGCTGATTTTCTAAAATTTGTGTTTATTGAATTGGGCTAACAACGATTCTGAATTTTTAGTTTGACTTGCTTACATTGGCTTTATGACTGTTCCATTGTTCGTGCGCGTAATTTCACTCTTGTTTCGGGAATTGATTCCATCCCTACTTTTCATTCAAGGAACTGTGCCTTATGTTCAAGATATTTTAGAGCTTTGTCATAAACAATTTTTCCTACTAGAATTTACGTTTTATAGAAGTAGGAAGAATAGACTGAAAAAGAAATGTTATCTAACTCTGTTCTGTATTTGTTACTATTCATGGTAGATCTTTGTGTATGTATTTAAAATTAACTGCTATATGTCAAGGCTTGTTTTATTTAGAACACTTTAATGATTGTCCTAGACAAGTTAATATGAATGCTACCAATCTTACTGACTTTTCAGCAGTAGCTAGTCTTTCTGGGTGTAACCGAATTGCCTTGATAAACAATTAGGATACATTGCTAAGCAATGAAAAATGATTGAATTGGTGATATAATTTCAGGGTGCGATACTTACAACAATGATTGCTACACGAAATTTATCAAGTAAGTTCATCTACATGCACTTTAAATTATCGAAATCCCAACGTTCATCTTCATTTCTTATACTGAATTTTGAGCGTGCCATTTATTTTCCCGTTCAAATCATTTAATTTATAAGGAAGTCAATTAAGTTAGCTAGTAATCAATCGCACCTCTGCATTTTGATGGATATTTACTTGTTATCATACGTTTCAAGTAGAAATATGGAAATTCTGATTTGCCCACAGATTTTCTGTTTTGGTTTGTTTCCAGGTTGTTTGTCCTAACCACATTACAGATATACTTTTCTCAAGATTCGAGTAAGAACCAATGCTTGCTACATTTGGATATGAAGGAAGGGAAAGGGAAGGGGGTAGGTTGGTGAGAAGAAGATCATTTGAATAAGTTTATCGTTGCTGATTAATTTTAATTGCAGCCTATAAAATCTTTAAGTTTAGTATGGCGTTACACTTGATTTATCTGTTTTTTTGCTGCAGTTATTTTGCAGCAATTTTATAATTTGTACATAATATTCTTTTCGCTGTAATAAAGTGAAGAGATCTTCGTAGAAGATTGACTGGGATTTGTTTGCATTGATCTCCTCCCCGAATGGATCTAATAAATATCGGATTTCCTGTTTACGGACTGTCGAGCAAGTTAACTTCTATTTGATTTGTCACAGCAATTGAAGGTTTTAACTGATATACAAAAAAACTAATCGAAATAATGCTTTTCGAAATCATATTGTTCAAATTTGATCAAAAGGAATAAAAACTGATGGATATATTGTTAGGTTAAGAAACACACAGTTTGTCTCCATCTTGTCTTCTCTTTAATTCGGAAGGCAGGAGTAGGACGTTTCTATTAGTATTTATTTCTACAAAGCTGGATTTGACAGTTGAGATATTTTTTTTAAGTTGTTGTTTATGAGTGATAATATTCCTATATTTTATTTGTTCATTTATTGGGGACCGAAGGAATCAAAGACTTTAAGATTTGAAACAAATGGCGTTATGAGTGGAAGCTTTCTGCTGTTTGGCTGTTTTACTTTGTCTAATTTTTTCAGTCAGTTTACCTTAAAAGTCTTCAGCATTGTCCAATTAATGATAATTGCTGCGATGCATTTTTGAACTGTTAAATTCTCTTTACTCTTTAATTTCAGCATTTGTACTTTTGTACTTGCAATTACTTCATATAAAGTGTTTATAAAGGATGTCGTTATTTTGCGTGTTAATTTTCTAGGCAGAGTCAGTTTTCATATTTTGGTGATTTGTAGTTAATCAAAATTATTTCATTTAATTCATTTTCGACTTCAAAATGAAATTTTTCATTCTTAAATACCTTTTCGATTTCTCAAAAATTTTGTTTTTTCTTTATCAGTCACTGTAAGAGCATGAGTAAATGAAAAATTAAAAATTGGTTTATTCATTTTAAAACTGTTGTGTTATGAGTGAGCAAAGCAGTATTTCGTTTCAAATCATTGTCTGAAGAGCATCATTATCTGAATTTTTACACATTTTGCTTTATTTTGACCAACAAGCGGTATTGTTTCATTTATCCACGTTGAACTTTATAAGCATCCAAGATCAGGGCGATAATATAGAGGGGTTAATATGTAGGTGTTACATGGCAGTGCAATTCTGCTAAAACTCTTTTTTGCTCTGAAACACGTTAGTATCATTGATGTTTCAGTTTAAGCAGCCAATTTAAAGTGCTTATCCAATTAGTGATTGAATCCGGATCAGACCATAGACTAGTGTTTTAGCTACGATTCATTTCGTTCATTCTTATTTTCTCCGTTTAAAATGTACATTTGAGCTAGACTGTTTCTTATCCCCTGGATCTGTCATAATGTAAACTCGTTGTGCTTCCTTTTCCTGTTTCACAATTACCACTGCAATTTTAATACCGTGGATAGGTTTCAGTACCGCAATTAAAATTTTCCCCCGCTTTGTTTTCACGTTTTTTGAAATATTAAATAAGTTTATGAATCATTAATTTTTTCATTCATCAATTTCTATTTCTTAACTGGAAGATGAGAAGTAGAATAAAAGACTTCGCTTAGAGAACGATCAGTGTATCGATGAATTAATAAAGGTAGGTTGCCTAATAACACTAGTACTGTCGTGCTATTCGGGATTAAATCCTATTACATAACATTAAAACAAATCGATTATTGATATGAAATGTTTTTTAATAAGCAGCAGAACGAATAGTATAAGAAATATCGCTTCACTTTAAATAACATAGCATGAAGTGATATCCGTTAATTGTTGAATAGAATACTTAAATTGACGAACTGTTCCTATCGATAGTTTGATATTAGGATACATCTGTTTTAACACACTTAAATGTATTTCGAACCATTATTTCTTTACAATATTGCGCATTTTAAATTATTAATTTTAACATGACTTTAGGTAATTAATATGCTGAAGCTTCATAGTCGTAACTATAAGAGCATTCGTTTTATATTTAATTTTGCTTCTTCAAAGTATTCGTTTTTTATGAATTTTAAAAACTTTATTTATATTACTAGCACTCTTAAAGTGAATAAATTTTTTCACTCTCTGCACTCGCAAACTTGTTTACAAATATTTTGAGATGCAAAAACCTATAAATTTCGTTCCTTTCAAAATTCTATTTCAGTACTTTCAAAAGCAGTGATTGGCAAATATTAGAGATGTTGCAGCGATGTATTTATTCATGTTAGTAATAATCAAGCGTGATTAATGATACTAATTAGTTGCTTACGTAATCCAAGGTTAAGCCAGATCTCTTAAATATGACAAGGAACAATCGAAATCTAAATTAGAAATCTAAAATATGGCACTACTAATGATTGCTCTAGAAATTTTATCTCTTCCAGTCGTTGGTGTTGTAAAGTGTAAATTATGAATATATTCCAAATTATGCCACGAAAACAGCTATTTGAAACAGAATATATAGAGAGTTGCCTAGGTCCAATTTCTTTTCTACATACCAGCACTGTGATTAATTTCGGTTGCTATGTTACTCCACTGTAAAAGCGACAGGTTACGGTGGAAAGTGTGAAGTTATCTAGATCTGTTGTTGATGTTATCTGTCATTTTACTACTGTGGAATAGTAATACTTTGCAGGAATTTATGGAATCCTATTTAATTTCGAAGAAAGGTGCTATTGTTCTGGCTGTTGACATCACAGTATGCGTATTTTAGGGTAAGCTAATGGAAAAGAAATAGCCGCTGTTCATTTTTTATATCAGTTAGAACATTTTATTTCGAAATTGAGCTTGTTTTCACTAATGTTTTACATTCTAGTGATTGTTGTGGAGCGTTTAACACAACTGTAGGCTTTGTTGTTATTTTCTTTATTTTCACTGCTGTATGCTATTTAGTAGCCAAATATACCATTATTAGTGGTAGCACCAACGACAGTCCATGCACTCAGTAGTTCTATCACCAACAACGGTAAATTAGGTAAAAGGTTGCCACAGCTCCAGAAAAATCTCCATATTTTGAAATTATTTTTTTACCGATTGCTGGCATTAATGCATCAGTTAGTGCGCTATCATTTATTATTGTTTATGTCCGATATAAAACCGTGCAGCACGAAATGCATGCTTCATCGATTAAGAAATGATATAGTTTTTAATTATTGAAATAATGATTTTGTTTTTACTTTGGCCCGAAGTTCTTTGTTAATGTTTGTTTTCAAGGATCAAAAATGAATGTCTTTTTTGAGAATTTCTGAGATCTTTTCGATATGTTTTTGGTTATTTGAACATGTAGGCTTGTTCCCGCACTTTCCTAAGCTAAATTTTGCTGTAAAGTTTTTTATTCCCCAGACCGTTTTATGACATTAACTTTGAAATTATTGCATAAACGATAGGATTTTTTTTAAACTGAGCGTATCTCATTGCTATCATTTATAAATAGTGAATGTTTCCACGTCTCGAATAGCCATTGCTTTTTTCTTTCGTATAGCGATTTAAATAACTTGGTAAACATGGATGTACCGCAAAATTTTAAAAGATATTAGGACCCTTTGACAATATTCGAGATTGAGTAATAAAAGAAGAATGATAAATAATGATATGTTCAAGTTTTCGGCATATTACAAATTCTTTCACTTCATCTCAAAATGCTTTGAAATTATTTCCTCAGATAAAACAAGAAAAATAAAATTTTTGCCGAGATTTTTAATTAACTGTAAACCTTGATTTTGTTTAAGGTCGTAATTTGCTGAATAAGAAAGAAGCTCCACCGAGTACTATAAAAGAATCATCGGAATCATCGCAGACAATTGACGATCAAGATTCTGATAAAGGTAACTATAACTTATCTATATTTTTCAAACTTATATGCAGTATTCAAAAAAAGTCATAATTTTTTTACTCATCATATGACTGATCTTTAGTTTCGAAAAACGCAACAGTACTGAAGGATTTAGTGTTGAAATTATGATAAAATCGTGAAACTGCTGCATTTTTGTACTCCTCCTTATTCAAGTCTTTCAAGATTAACTGCATTCTTTAATAAACAATGCTTCTTATCAGTGGCATTTAGTAAAGAATTGTTAAAAATTATTTTTGTCATCCTGATTCGTCGTACGAGGACCGTATTGCTAGCTTTCGATTCCGAAAGATAAGTAGATAAATGATCTCTGAAAAAATCATTGGATTCGATCTTTGTTACTCTTAGTAAATAAGGTGGACACATCATTATTATAACTCAGGGAAGGGTAAGTTTGTGATCACTAATTCCCATCTGAATACCATCATATGTTGTGATACATGTTGTTTAGTAAATTGCTAATGTCCTTTTAACATTTTGCGATTAATCGGCTTTTTAAAAAATTCCTTTATAACAACGTTGAAATAAAATAATAGCAGAGATGTAAAGTACAAATTGTGGAAGTTGATATTCCTCAGTTGGTTGATTTAATGAGATGTTACAGAGGTATATTATTTCTTTTAGGGATGAATTCTGGGATCTAGGCAGAGGTTTTGGTTCGAATTAACTTACTTTTATCCTGGACTCTTTGCTGATGTAAGGTCTTAGTATATGTATGGGACATTTGAAGGTAGTAAGAATTTCTGGCCAATAATGGATTTCATTTTGTGGATTAACATTCACGTAAGTTGATTATATATCCTTAGCACATACGCTTATTCCGTAGTATAATATTGCAGTTTGTTTAGTTTTAGTTCATTTGAGCAAGCTATCGAAAAATTAGGCAGCATCACATCGGCTTCCTCAGTCCATCTTCTGAAATCAGCTAAAGGAACACTTTAACTACTGAATGGAATACTGTCGGCTCAAAATTCGATTTAAATTAACATCCGTTCCACTGATCGTTAAACAACCATTAGGGTCTCCTCCTCCGACGAATTGAATTTGGTTACTTTCACTACGCAGTTGCGTTTTCAACATGGATACACAGCAATTGATTTCTAAGAAGACCGTATATTTCGGTAAGTGACATCTACTGAATATTAGTCATAAAAATGAAGAGTCTCCCGTTTGTTAAAATGCCGGCTTATGTTATATTCCTTATAATTTCTGTTGGATACTTGCAAATTATCTTGTGCATAGTTCTGCATGAGCATGAAATTGAGGGAGTATTTAGAAAATATTTTACTTGCAAGTGTTTGGCTTGCAAGTTCACAGTTTATTTCCTTGTTGTTCACTCTTTTGTCGGTTCAGTTGGAGCATTTCACTTTATTCACATTTAAAAATGCTTACAAAAATTTCTATTCTCACTAGTCTATTCAAGCTTTTTTGGTCCATTTTCAGTGTTTTTGGAATACTGTTGTATTATTTGTTAACAAATAAATTCTGCACATATTAGTTTAGTATCTTGAAAATTTCGTATTCCATTTAAAATATTTAAAGTAATTAAACCTCTTTTTTCCTCCTTTTTCCGTTTATCCTTCCAATCCCTCACTCTTTCGCCCCATATCAGTGAAGGTTTTAATTTACTTTTTTTAACTTTTAGAATTTCCGCACCTTTGGATATTTTCATTCCATTTTCAAAATTGGGAAGCCTTTCACGAAAAATCAACAAATCAGCTGCAACTGAGATGTTGCTTTTGTTAAGCTTAAAAAAGCAGTTTCATGCAGTTGGAAATGTTATAATTTGAGTATTTAGTTATGATTGAAAACTTTTTGAACGAAAAAGCTGTTTCACGTATTTCTTTGTTTGCCACAGCGGGGAAGACGCTGAGTCACGAGAATACAGTTGTACGAGTGGATGCGACCTTTAAACAGCAGCGAAGGGCGGCTGGAATAAGCAGCAGTATGAGAAGCCCATTGCCAGGTTGGCCCCTCTAAATATCCATTTAAGGTTATATAATTTATTTGTTAGCCAGTAAGAGGCTTGTTGGTTGCATGACAGACTTCATTTGCATGTTTCTTTTTCGTTATCAAGTACTTACATTCTTATAATAAACTCTAAGGTAAATCTACTATGAATAATCATCAAAAAATATAATTCTTGGAATATTTTAACAGATTTGTCTTTCAAAATCTGCGTAAGGCTATCATTTGCAATCATTAATAGAGCAATTGGTCACGATTATAAGATTGCTTCTGATTCAGTCTTAGTAAGTACCACTCCTATTTATTGCACCTCAAATGCATGAGCTGGGTTTCTGGAAATAAACTTTGGTGTAGCATTTTTACAAATTACTGGATATGATAAGAAGATGGAAAGAACGGCATTGAGTTTCAATGAATTGTGAGAATTCTCTCTTTGAAAATAGATATTATGAAATCTCAGAAACGAATGGAGTGCTGGTTGATGTCTATTTGTTCCTAATAAGGAGACGAGAACTTGATCTAACTCAAAGTTGCTATTTTTAAAAATGTAGCTAGATGTAAGGAAAAATCACTGTAATAGTCGAGAATTTTTCCAAGCTACGCTCTAAAAAAAAGAACTTTGAAACAGAAAAACAAGACCATTGTATCACTCTGTGTAATTTATTTTTTATCATTTTTTATCACTCTAAATAATTTATCTTTTTTCGAAATGAACTCTTCCATAAATCCCACAGTAACATACATAAATCGCATAGCAACATATCAATAAGTAATTTTGCAGGGACAAACATCTACTTAGTTCTAGCTGCTGTCATCATTTATTTTCGTGCTTCTGACCTCATTCCCTTTCTTTCTTGTTTCATTTCATCATTTTCTGCTCCCTTAATGTTGTTGCTGGCTGTCATAGTTCGCATATTGTTGTATAATAATTTGGTTAGCTATATCATCTGGAGCTATCAAGAGCTATCATCAGTGTGCTTCCTTTTTGTATCCTTGTTCTCCCTTGCAGCTAGTTGTATTGCTAATCATTCAGAAGTCGCAGTATTTTTTGACCATAATTTGCCACAGAGCAATTTTTCACCCATACTGGCAGATTTATATGAGAGTTGGCAATCTGTTGAAGCGGTTATTCCTTCTCAGATGGATTTACACTTTTCTCCCCTCTAATTTTGTTTTTCCATAGTTTCCGAAGCACTCAGTACCAGCGAGAAAATGCTTAGCAGCTCATCAACGTTAGCGATACAGCTGGATCCTCGAGGTGCGTAATTTGCATTGATTTCTTTCTTTTTATCCGGTCGCCACTATTATGAAATGGAACACTGTTATTTATCCACTTGTTTATATTTCATAAGGTTACCCTAAAAAATGGATCATTTTCAACTCGTGCAAACTTTGTGACAGGAAGCCGTTAGAAATCTTTTTCAAGTTTTTACAAGTAGCACTTGTGTATAAAATGGCTTGCAGTCTTGGAATGCATCTTTTCTCACAACTTTCATTTTGCTCCTTCTCATTTTGCTGCTTCCGCTAACTGCACTTTCTTTTTCTTGTTCAAAACTTCAAATTTGAATATTTCCTCACTTCATTTTCTGTTCCAATTTTGAATTGTAAAAAATCTACCTTTTTTTTCCAAAGATTTTGGTTCAGCCGACAAATATTTGTTATTGTTATATTATCTTCGCATGATTGCATGTTCTTAAAAAATTACGTGTTTTTGCATGTTTTTTTAATATAGAGGAATTAGAATTCTGTTCTCGCCAGTATATTCAGGCTTTTAACTAATCTGACTTGCTTTTAGTTATAGTCTGTTTTGACTCAACCTATATATCAGATTAGATTAATCACAATGTCCTAAAAATATGGTAACTAAACTGATTTATTTTGCGAGTTCAAGCGACATATTTGCAGTTCTCTACTTTATTATAGCCGTTAAATCGAGATAATCCTCGTTATCTTGTTATTATAAAGCATAGTGAAATTCAAGATATTTTGAAAATTTTATTTATTTGCGGTCTTTGCGGAAGAATTAGTTCATGAATTTATTTTATAGGATAAAGTTTTATATTGTATTCTGTAAATTAAAGTTTTCATACCGTTTAATTGGAAAGATTGCAAATGGTTTTTAGTTTCTTTTGAATCCTACCAAAAATCAAGAATTTTATCCCTAATTTTTATTGATTTGACCTTGTATGAATTAAATTCTTTTTGGAAGGGATTTTTCACCAGTTTTGAATTACTGTTTTTCGGACACCACAATATACCTTTTAATTTCTAATTGAAAAAAAAAAAAATACTCTAATGATGCCATTTTACTAGATGAACGAGGTTTTTCTATTTTGCAGCTAATGTATATGCTTTCCACTCTTATTCTGGAGGGGTCAGTTTATCAAAAAAGATCAGCTTAATTACTTAATAATTTGTCTATAATTTGGAAAGTAGTTAGAGCAGAGTAAGTGAGTGGGAAATGCTAGTAATGAATACATATAGTGCGCTACTGTATTGGAGATCTTTCATGCACAGCTTGCTAGAACTATTGAGTTTGTATAGGTAATAATTATTTTAGATTAATGTCGAAAACAGTGTAAAAAATTCTTAGTATCATTAACAACAACAAAAAAAAAAATACTTGATATTATTAATAGCAGATGCAAATCATGCTGATCGAGAAATGATGATGATAATAATTCATTGATGATAACTCCAAAAGAATTTTTTCTGTTTTCAAATGCAATTTTAGTAGTTAATAATGGTCAGAGAGCAAATTCCAGCCAAACTGTATTTAGTGGTGACAGAAATCAGTGCCTTGGAGTTGGCTTAGCTAGGGTGGTTCAATTTAAGCTTCTTTGTCCTGGCTTTTTTATTTTTTTAGTAATAGAAGAAAAGTAAAACAGCAACGTCTTCAAGCATTAAGCTTTTACCATAGATTTCATATCATTCCTAAATTTCCTTTTAGAATATTCGCGTTAAATTTTTCGTTTGAATAGAAATTTGTTTATCTCGCTTATGGTTTTACTCTTTTTTGCAAATCATCCACACCTCTTCATTAATCACAAACACACGTTCTATCATTTTGGTTTTGCATTCCAAATATCTTTATTTTCATTTAAAATGTGGATGTAGTAAAATTCTTTTCATTTTTATAGTCCAGAAACAGGAAATTGTTCGCGTAACACAGCAACTATTGGACGCTATTTCATGTAAAGACTACGAGTCTTACTCGTGAGTTCCCTTGCTGTTTTATAATCTTGAATTAAAGTACTCTGAATACAAACATTTGCTTGCATTTTATTATTATTTAGGTATCCAGGTCTTAGAAAACTTAGGTTATAACAGTTTATCAGTTATTAATGTGCAAATACAATTACGTCTTAGTTTCAAATTCGAGATGAAATCACTCTCACATAAGAGTTAAAAAGACTATTCTGTTTAAATTTATAGGTGTTAACATTCGAAATAATATTTTCCATGTTGATTGCAAAATTTCCATACTTTACAATCTAATAAAGGGTTATTTTACTAAATGGAATAGATTTTCGAAAATTCCAGAAGGCTCTGCGATCCATCAATGACATGCTTTGAGCCAGAAGCACTTGGTAATCTGATTGAAGGAATGGATTTCCACAAATTTTACTTCGATAATTGTATGTCATCTTCTAATCCACAGTGTTATTTCCTATGCGTACATTTTAGCAGTTCGAACGAACATACTGTTTTTTAGTTTCATTTCTCTAATTTTTTGAAATCAAGTTCTGCTAATTAAATTTAAAACTCAGCTCTCATAACTCTTTCATCCCCATTTCTCTCCATTATCTCTTCTGAAAATTTAATATCCCTTTCTGGAAGTCATGGAGATCAGAAATAAGTGGCTCTTATTGTTTATTTGATAGGTTATTCAATAAATCCTGAAATTTATCTATGTCATATATTGAATGAAAGCAATTCAGACAGTGGGACACGCGGGCCAAAAATTCATACGACACTGCTCAATCCTAATGTGCACCTAATGGGTGATGAGGGTGCATGTATCGCTTACATTCGTTTGACGCAGTTCATTGATAAGTAAATTGTTTTTTTATCTATTTGTTAAAATTCATGCAATAATTTCCATTAATGTAATTTCAGATTGTTTAATTTCGACTATAAATAAAAATATTGCACATAGTCTATTCTATGCTTTTTTTTATAAAGCAATCTATGCTTATGAATTGAATAGTTCGTGTTCCTTGTTCAGGAATGGTGATGCACGATCAAGGCAGGCACAAGAGACACGTGTATGGCATAAACGTAATGGACGAGGCTGGATATGCGTTCATGTTCATCGGACCGGTGCTCCATCTTCTGTGAATACGGCTGACTGTCATTTCTAACAAAATATTGTATTGAAAAATTTTTTTCTAATTTTAAACAAGTTCTTGGTTTTCTGGATTGTATAGACTTATCCAAAGATCTTGTAATATTGCATCAATAATATAAATCAAGAATTCTAAATATCACAAACACTGCAAGGAACCAAAAGCTTATTAGAGTAATCCACAAAGCAGGATTCAAGCGAAATGAAATCGCGATTATTTTCGTGCTTTTAGTTTCAAATTCTAATTTTATTCTACTTTTCGCTGCTTACATACGATAAGATTATTTGTAGTGAATTCGCGTAGTCGGTGTACACTGAGTCTATGCGCACCTCGCGATTGAATTATTAACAGAGCTTTAAATTACTGGATATCATTTGTCAATCGCTCTGTTTGTGTCGGGTGTTTATATTTAAAAGACACGCAGAAGCAAAATGTTTTGAAAATTTCCATTGTTAAAATAAATGGCAGAACTTTGCTTCTTTTCATCTTAAATTTTTCAAAAAGTTTTGCTGTTCGAAGCGTTTTTATAATTTTTTTCTCACCTATGCGAGATCAGAATCTTTCAGTGGAGCCATTTCATGCCGTGGTAGGTCCGTTCATTTTTTTAGAATTGTATCAGTGCATATATGCTCACTGCCCTGCAAGACCGCTAAAATATTGTTTTTTTTTTGAATTGGCTTTTTGTTGTTTTTCGTGATTCCACTTTTTTCTTAATTATATCATCAATCTTATTTCCAGTTAGGATTGTTGCAATGTACCTGTAAGGTACTATCCTGGAATTGACAGTGTTTTCTTCAAACTTTCGCTATATTAGTAGATTTTTTGGCTTTTTTATTGACTTTTTCCATTAACTTCACCTTAAAAGTATCAGTTGAAAAGCCGGTTTTTTTCTCCTCAAGGTATCGGGTGATATTGATTCATGTGTTTAAACTCATCCAGTTCCGCATATTTGTAAGCAAATTTCATGTTATTGAAATCTTCTCGAAACAAGAAATTTCCTCTTCTGTGCCTCTTGCTGTGTTCGCTTTCAGAATAAGCTATTTCTCCAGATAATTTCTTGAAGCCGTAAAGTGTCTGAAATGTACTGCATTGTCGGATTTAGAAGAAAATTATACTCTTTGTAACGCTAACGTTCTCAACTTATTATCCAACACTTATATGTTAAGGGTTTGTATTGCAAAGTTATTAAGTTTAGAAAATTTTCTATAATTTCGTATTGATATCTTACATCACAATTGTTTGGCGCATGATGATGGCTTAAAATTTTTCATTCAAATTTCGTTTATACAATTTGTATACATCATTAGATGAAAAATAATGAATGCGAATGCGTACAGGTGATAATTTTTAAAGACGACATTTCTTTATTATTTTCGATTCTTATTGTAGAAATTTTAAGTTCGATATTTAAAATTCTCTACATGTAACTATATGGGAAAAGATCCTGCGTCATTTGCTTTTTTCCCATTTTAACTTACAGTTTTTTTCCGCTTTTCTGTACCTTCTATGTCATTATTTATAGCATATTTATATTTTGTTTGCCCTTTGATCATCACACTTTTTGCCCATTTGTGAATTTAACTAACTGAACCATGCGGGACTTTCAATGCAAGCATTTCATGTCGTGGTAGGTCCGTTCATTTTTTTATGCGTTTTTTCGTACTCTGGCATATGTTCATTGTGATGATGAAAGAAAAACACTGCTATATTTTTTATTACATGGTATCTTTTAAATAAATTTATCCATAAATTATTGTTTTTCTCAAACGTCCTATTTGTATTACTGCACGAGAGAAGAACGTACAATTTTACTTAAACTATGAACGAAGAGTAAGAATGGCTTAAACACAAGAATCTCTATTTGTGTTGTAGTTCTATCTACTACTTCGTTCCAAGTTAAATACAAACGCAATGCGTCGACTAATTACCTCTTTTTATTATGCTTTTGTTGTTTCCGATTTCGTTCACTTCGTTAAATGCTTGAAACACTACAAGCTGAAGATGTATCATCAAGATGATCAGAGGAACTCGGTGTATCCAACTTGAATAGCGCTTTTTTGATATCTCTTCTGAATCATCCTCTTCCCAAGCTGAATATGAAGGAGTGTCAGGCACCTAATAATTATGATATACTAAAGGTTCATAATACTGAGCACACATATGTCATCAGAGCACAGATATGTCACCAGAAAAATTAGGTATTTTAAACTCGCCCACCTTTACAGATGGAGGGGATGTTGTGCGCTGATAACATACTTGTGTTCAGCTCTACCAAAAATAGCTAAATTCGAATTTTTCCCAATTTGCACTTTAAAATTTGTAGTTTCTGCATCAGGGCTTCGTGGACTTTGGCTTCTAGAATATTCCCTTTTGTCAAAATGACGTTTCCCTTGCCTGGATTCACTTTTTCTCGTATCAGCATAAATTTCGCGTCTCTCTCCTTTGTACTTCCCGAATGCATAACTACAACAGAGTTACCAGCGAGTAAACACTTAGAAATGCTGTAAAATTATCCGTGATTTCTGATATTACTCGAGTTTCTAGATAATCCTGACGTTTCAGAAATATATAAGCTAAGTACTGATGATAATAAAGTGATCAAAAACTACAGAGACACGAATTTATTTATTTTTTCTTCCATCTTATAGTAAAATGAAAACTAAGGAATGCTTTAATTTTTTTGGCAAACTGAATGTATTTCTGTCCTAATTTTCAAAAATATCAAAACCGGTAAGCAATGCAACTTACTTCGCAATTTGCTTGTGTATGCTTTTTGAAAGGCCACCAGATGACCCATCTTCAAGTCGACGCTTCCGAGAATTCGCCTTAATTCGAGCACGAGACTTCGCTAACGTATGCAAACCGAAAAGACTTTCCGGATATTTAAACAGTTTGTCATTATTGTCCGTCTTTTTACGAATGAACAAACCACCTTTCGTGTTTGATGTGCCTTTCAAACGATTCAAATCATCACCACTTGCCATTTAATTAAGGTCCCGAAGCTAACCTCTAACAAAAATCAATTGTTAAAAGTACGCGAAGAGTTCATGAACAATACTCCAGAAAAAGGCAAGAAATAAAATCCCGGACACCGAAAATCGACAATTTTCTCTTTCAAGCTTTATCTGATGAATTATCCCTTTTGATCACGCAAAAAATACCACAAAAAATTACAACCTAACATGAGAACTGATTCACGGCTGGAACAAAAACAAACACCAGTAATAACTTTTTAACTGATTTCTAAGAATTCTTCTTTTAGAAAACTTTTACAAACTTTTAGAAAGCATAGCAAAATTTCACTACCCCGTAGAGTAACAAATTTCTCGAAAAGAATACTTGAGTCTGAAATGTAGTTAACAATCTCAAGCTCCATTAGGCAGCATTAGTACCGCTAATGAAATGGTAGTATTACTAATTTATCATATCTACGCGCTACATGGCTTCCAATTTATTTCTTTTACTTCAACATTTGTGAGCAAAAGGAAAATCAAAGAAAACGAAGCAAAAATAAATGTACAATGAGAAAAAAAAACTTAATTACAATATCAATAAGAAACAGGTTACAAAACATCGTGCTGAATCAATCATCATCAAATTTCAATAATATAGTTACATGAAATATGTTATGTACTCATCCGTTATTTGCAAAAGATAGTATAGCAAATAAAGCATTAACAAAAGCTTTACAATCCAGTATTTTCAAAAGATTTTTTTAAAAATCAATAATATAATCAATAATATAGCGAGACCCCGGCACTGATGGTAATAACGATAATAAAAAAAATATTTGAACAGCAAAAAATTTATTGATACTAAAAAGAAATAAATTGGAAAGAAAATAAATTAAAATTTCTATGCGAATCCAGTTCAACAAAGAATGTTGTGCGATTTCACTTCATGGCGAAAAATTGACCGTACACCATTTTGTGAACTGGAATTTTGAACTGGTTCAATGTACTGGGAATTCGATCCTTCATGAAAAGTATGAAAAGTTGACCGTACATCACTTTGTAGACTGGAATTTTGAATTGGTTCAATGTACTGAAAATTCGATTCTTCTGTGTATATGGCATTTTGTGGCCATTTTTGTGGATTGATGGAAGTTGGAGAGCAAGGAAAAACTGGATTGCAGTTTGTACGCTGGATTTCTGTATGTTAAGAGTTCGCGTATACACGGCAGCTGTAGTTGATGCGAAATTTTGTTCTAAAATTTCTTCACAATTCCATTTGTCGGGAACCTTGATGGGACACCGGATATCCATTTGCAATTTTCCTTTGTTGTTGCGTTGAATGTAAATTAGTAGTTGAGTACTGAGTATTCCCTCGATTTCTATTGTTAAAGTTACTAATTCTCTCTTCCACAATAACCTCCTACCGATAGCTCTTTTCATAGCTCTTTTCATTAATCCAATGATTCTCTCATAAACTCCTCCACTCCAAGGAGCTCTTGGTACTGTATTTTCCCAGATCATTCCCTTTTTCGCGAGGAAATTCGTTAGCTTGATGTCCTGTTCTTTCATAGTTTTGAAAACTAGCTGAAATTGACTTGCATTGTTACTCAAGACTGATTCAAGACAACCTCGTCGGGCAATAAATCTAAAGATATGCAGGAAACATTCAGCGGATAAGTTGTTTGCTAATTCCAAATGCACCGCTCTGGTTTTGAAACACGTGAATAGAGCTACCCATCTTTTGGTCATCCCATTATCATTTTTGACAGAGAGAGAATCCAAGTAGTCTAGACCTATATGTGCAAAGGTTCTAGATCGAGTGACTCGATTTTCTGGAAGCTGGACATGTCCGGAAGCTTGAACGATTTGGTAGTTCACCGTTTGCAAGCCCTACACTTATTTAGGACTCGTTTGACTTCACTTCTGACTTTAGATACCTAAAAGTTACGTCGCATTTCTGCTAGCGTATGAGCAATTCCAGCGTGCAGTAAGTCTTCGTGATGTTGTTGTATGAGGAGCTCGGTTTTGTCAATAGATCATAAATTATCTGCTCTACGTTGTTTTTACTGGTGAAACTCATTTTTGCTGCACATTTCACATTTTCACATTTCACGTTTTTACACATTTTGAGTTAATCAGTCGTACCAGTATGTGCATTAAATTATTGGAATTTTTTTGCATGACTCAAGCGTAAAATAGCTCATTATTTCAAATCGCTCATGCCTAAGATTTTAATTGCAGTATATGGATAATTCGGCTGAAATGATACACCAGGGAATCAAGGCAACAAATGAAGATTTGAAACGCAAGAATGATGCACGATTTATGCAAGAAGTAATGCGACTGTTGCTTCAAATTTCGTCTTCGTTAATAACAAATATTAGACCTAACATAACAGCAGAACGACCCTAACATTGAATGCAATTTCTTGCGAAACTTTCATGCTAAACACCTGATATGACCGAAAACTATTCATTAGTCTTCATTTTAATTCTCAGTGACTTTATGAGCGAAAGTTATTAGAGGACTTAATGAGGCACATTCCGTTAATGAAGTCATTAGTTAGTTCGTTTTTACCATTAGACAAGGATTTACGTGGCATCAGTTCATTTGACCTAAAAACAGGTAATACTACTTGTTGCATTTTTAAAATGTTTTTGACCTATGAGCAATGAGCTCGTAAACTACGCTTTTTTAGACCTTGAGATATATTGTTTGCAGATCAGATTCAGAAACGGAAGTTTACTATAAACACCTGTTTTTGAATCAGACGGGCGCTATTTCTCAAGATCCTCACCACACAGTTTTCCCATTAAGTCAACAAACAGCAAGATGATCTTAATTCCGACACACCATTCAGAATAATGACGTCGCATTAGGAACTGCAAAGGAAAGTGATTCTGGTTAGAACGATTAGTCAAATGAACTTTCACTTTTAATGATCACTAAACTTTCCTAGCATATAGGACTCATTTTTTTTGAAAAACACAAGAATTCCCGGGAATTTCTTTTTGTAATTCAAGTTCCCCGGAAAAAGAAATGTTGTCTTTACCTGAATTTTCTTCCAAATCACTTTCAAGAGAAAATGCAATCTGGACTTTTTTTAAAAGTTGCATCCAATTCAATGATTTGCAAAAAGATTCGATACGAAGGCCAACTGATATCATCCGCTTGCTCCTCTAGCTTTTACTGTTTTTATAAATTAATAACACTGAGGGCTAGATGCTCCAAATTTGCTCTTTCGGAGTGAAAAAATGTATTCCGGAATCGGATTTCCCGACACTGGACTTTTTTACGAACTACTCAAGAATTTCGCAGACCAATAACACAAATTTACATTCCTTTGTAAATTTATATTCCTTTTGCGGTAATATATTAGTAATTTCTGACACAAATTTATACTCCTTTACTGTGTATATTCCAGTTCCAACATTAGAGCTCGACACTTCCTACTTGTATTTTTCACATTTTTGCTGCTGACAACATGCCTAGCATAAACTCATAGATATGAAAGTAGGATTCACTGCTAACGTTACAGATATTTGATGGTATGATATAGATTTATAAGTAAAATTCATCGCAGTTTGCGAAAAAGGTGGAAAAACTCTTTCATCTCTTACTTAAAATGTTGATTTAGGTCAATTCCTGATGTTAATGTTCAGTAAAATCGCGGCTTCTCCATGCCTAAGATTCCATAGAGAAATTCTGGAATATATCCAAATCTATGTTTTGAACATTGATAGGTTAACTTACGATTCCAAAGCCAGTGAATTTTGATTATGTTCTTATCATCTCGGATGCAATATTTTTCAGCTGTAGCTATATCTATGATGTATGATAAATGAATTGATATATACTCCATCTTTCCAATTGGTTTTTGTAAAAATTGCGAATGAAGATCGTTTCTTTCGATTTCAATGCGTTGTTATTTACGGATCGACTACAATAAGTACTAAGAAGGAGGGTGTGAACATTAACGTCAAGCAAAGCAGACTTCAAATTTTCCCACATTGAAATGAAATCATTCCTAAAACCCCTTGGGAAAAGACATGCAAGAATCCCTCCCCCAATTGTTGTCGAGAAATGGTTCGGACATTCTCCTGCAGTCTTCTACAATAAAGTGCTAAGTTCATCAACTGGATTGGTCAGTTGAATCGGAGAACTAGCATTCCACGCAAGGGCAAATATTAATGCAGCCTAAGAGCAATCGAAACTCTCAACAGCTCATTGTTTTCACTGTTTATCAAACATCGTTATTTCGAGCCATGTGAAGGCATTACCTACCTGACTCATCTTGTTAACCGTAGAATTTAAAACATGGATTAGATTCCTCCGACATTTATTAATAGAATAACAACTCACCAAATTCCTAAAAGTTGGAGACTTCAATTGCATTAAAGACTGCCATTAAAGATTGCATTAAAGAACCCTTCATAAAAGGCGAGATCTTTCTATGGAAATGATTAGTGGACGCGTTTCGACAAACATTTCTTATTTGTACATCAAAATTACATCACATAAAAACAGTAAAACTATTTTACCAAAGCAAAATTTCTAAAATATACCCTGGTTCCGCGTCAGTTGGATCTCTCACGAGAAATTTTTCCAACTCGTGGTATGAACATAATAAATGAAACTGTTGCGCGAGAGAAAACGTAATATACCCAATGTCAAGGCTATGGAACAAAAAAAAAAATGCAAAAAGATGAACTGAACAAAAGTTTTCAGATATTACGTGCGCATAGGAAGACATGCTTTTCACTATTCAAGTCTATGAAATCCTACCATATTTTATAATATAATCTATCCAAATCACGATTAAAATAGGTTTTCTATTAAATAAAGATTTCGTTGCAGCTTACATTCCAATCTTTTTTTGTCCATCGAGACTTCTGAGAGATCCAGTGCTACTGAGACAAAACTGATCGACTCAAAATGGACTTCGTCAATAAAACATAAAACTGAGCAAAAGAGCATGAGATAGCTCAAATTGACTAGAACTTGAACAGCAAACTGATGTAGACATAATTCTACGTCTAATTCACATATGTAATTTGAAGTCTTCACCACTACTGAATTCGGTAACATTGAGACGTCGATGTTCCTGCAATGTTAACCTTGGGCCGAGTCCAGCTTTAATGATAACTATCAAAATTCCCCAGTTTGTGGCAGAATAACAAATCGAAGAAGTCACCCCTACATTTCTTTCCCGATTTCGATATCGACATCCCATCCAAACAGCAATTTCGGGGTTGACAAACTACACACCACTTGCATAATCCGAAAGTTTCAACCCGATTATCCAAAATCAGTATTGCAAATACCGCATTTTATTCGATTACCTTCTGCTTTGTATGTACTTTTGTGTGCCGCTTGCGCTCATCAGAACGGGCAAATTTCCTTCCACAAATATCACAGCTAAACGGTTTTTCACCAGTGTGAGTTCGTACATGCGTTGTTAAATGATCACTTCGTGAAAATGCTCGCATACATATGCGACACTGAAATTACAACTTCAGATCTCTGGGATTATGGGAATGTCTTCCAAATCTCAATACAACAGTTTTTTTTTGAACTGCTTCGGAACACTGCTAAAATCACTACAAATTCGTCTCTATACTTTCATCTCTTCCCCTCCCCTCCTCGCCCCCTCTTCCCAAGCAATCGAAATAACAATGTTCTTCTTATCATCATAGGTTTCTTAAAAATATGAAAACAAAGTTAATCGGATTTACATCCTTTAGTTCAAACAAAAGAGATTCGCAATTCAGTTCTAACCGAATTTTCAAGCCTAATTTCTCATGACTTCGGAAAGTGTCAAGTATCAACGAAATTCCAAACAAATCATTTCATTAAATTTCACCTGAAACGGCTTTTGTCCTGTGTGGATTCTGATATGCCTGGTTAGTTCATCTGACCTCGAGAAACGACGATCACAGTTCTCTAACGGACATTTGTATGGCCGTTCATGTGATGGAGGTTTAAGAGGACGATTAGAACACTTGCTGACTTTCACCGGATTGGCTATAAATATAAATAGTTATAGTCGTAATACCTGTTTAACGATTTCAAATGTAATGATCAGCGGAGATGAAGAATATATATGAAAAGAGTAACAGGATACAGTAATTTTTACAATCTTACCCCGACATTAAATTTTCTCATTAATTTCAAGGTGAAAATTCAACATAGGAAGTAATTACTCTGTGCAAACTGCAGTCCTGACTGAGCAAAACATAAAGGTGCCTGATAATACTCGTCTGCAGGCTCAGGTTTTGGCTGAAAATCCGATCTGAAATTGGATAGATTAACTAAAGAAAACAACGCCTGATAGTAATGTTGACTTCGCAAAACAAAGCCAGAAAAGCAGCAGTTTTGAAACCGTGAATCTTTTCAAATCCTTTACTTAAAATGAAAAATATCTGAATAAACGAACCGATAGATATTTGATGTCTCACTAATAGAGGCTTGGCTTTGGAGCAACCGAGGACAAGGTACACCACTACAAGTTAAAAAATTGCATGTTTGGTAAGAAGTTCGCTGCGCGCCTGCTGAATTCGACTGGTTGCTGTTTTGGGTTTCTATTGGACTCACTGTACAGGTAATGTTCTGGTGAATCTGCATAGTGGATGGAAAAGCACTAGACAAATATTAATATATTTTCAATTCATCAGATGACGTGAATAACAGTTTTCGCGCTAATTCATGTCCCATTATTATTTCATGCTTATACCAAATTTCTATAATCAAAAATCTAAGGAATCGCAACACCGCTTAAGATACATGTGAATATAACCAAAACTTGACCGTTCATGAATTTGTGAAAAGAATGAACCCTAACATGATATTTGTGTTGATGCATCTGAACCGGTGTTGAAGTCATTTCCGAGGCATCAGCAGATACAACAGGTCTAACTCGAACATCTTGTTGTGCGCAGCGTGTCCCGGAACACACGGAATTAGGCGCGGTAGATGAACTAAATCCGTTCTGTGGTACACCAGACGGTCCGGGTGGAGGTGTTGTGGGTCGATTTCCACCAGCGTGACTGATCTATTTTCAAATTTTTGAATCGAGATTTCCATAAATTAAATTCATTTTGTGTGTACTGTAACGATCTGTATCATGTGTGAGAAAAAGTTAAGACTGCAACCTCGTTTTATATTTACTATGAAATGTAATAGAGTTACCAAGAAAAAAGGTTCAATTTTCACACATGGCATAATTACTAACTGTACTTGATTGAATCCAGCATTATTTATTGTAACGAATTATATTCCCCTAAATTCAAATTTGATTTCAAAAACTACTTTGGATGATGATCAAACCAAAGCATAAACCGTACTTGTATATAGTCTGATAGGGCTTGGTGACTTCCAGAAATTGATGAAACGGAAGGCTGAGACGTGGATAACTGCTGGATACCGGCGGCTTGCAGGTTCGTTGCATCCTTGTTATCTTGAAATATCTGGAAAAGTTCACATTTCCATTTCATTATAATTCACAAATTTAATTCTCTTCGAAAAACTATGAAATGAAAGCATTACCCTGAACAGATCGGACGTGTCGGTAGCACTAGGTGTCTTTGCATTTGGGTCAAGCACTAGTAAAGGTAAACTTGCATTTGTCTGCTGAGATTTAGTAATTGATTGCAAGAAGTGCTCAACAAGTGGGGAAAACTGAAACATCGTTGCGCTTAAACCTGAAACAATATTGAAAATTACCGTTAGCTCATGAAGTATGGGTCCCACAATTCCATGATATCAGAACACTGAACATCACAGACTGAAGAGAAATAAGAGTAGTTCACAGCATGATGAAGGGAAAGATTGAATCAACGTAGAAACTAAAAATCGTGAAGAAATCCAATATCTCCTCTTTATTATACTTCGATCCTCCTAATTCAGTAGCGCTCAATAGACCAGCAACAATGTGAAACATAAATATGCTACTCTATATTCAATTTTTAACTTTCGAACCAACTACTGTTTGAAGGAAAACTTTTTCCCGTCAGCCGAGAAAACTTTATTCAGCAGTAAAGAGAATAAATCTAACAAAACTCACATACCAGGTGAATTAACACTCTGTGAGCCGAATGTACTAATACTTGTACTGATACTTCCTTTGAAAGTAATTGTAGCCTTTTGATCCCTAATATCGTTTTGGCCTCCATTCGATCCTGTTGCTGCACCGCCTGAACTTCAGATTATCTAACATTTCATATCTTTTACCAAAAACTGACACTGTAACGAAAAAGGAGGACTCAGAAGTTAAGATTATACCTGGTGTCACATTAGCAATCGACGACTGTGGCAAAATTGTTGAAATCTCAATGTTTGCTGGAAAGTAAGAAGCAAGATATGATTGTAATGGCACAGAACTTTTTATATATTAACTATCAGAATTCATTTTAAATAAAATTCCAACTTTATCTAATATCGTTTAAGGAAAAATTCATTTATTGCAATTTTAAAACAAAGATTCATGAAGATAAATAGATTAAAAGATACCGGTGAGGAGTGGTTCGTGATCACCAAAAAAAGCCTGCGTTTGAGTACTTGGTGCGGAGAAATTATTTAGGCTGAGTTTGGGAGTGATGAGTTCATCAACATGTGTACCAGCAGAAAGTGGTCCTTTAGTGGGTGAACCAAGTACAGTAGGAGTTTTGAGTGTTATATCGATATTGCCCAAAGCAGTTGGCGTCTTCAAACTATCACTGTCATTTAAACTTAATCCCACGGGTTCCGTATTCGAATTGTTCAGTGATACTATTGGTTTACTTTGTCCACTACGTCCTGAAATATATTTCATAGGTGTCACCAACCTAATAATACATTCTTTCCTGCCCAACATCCAATAAACCGAGCTTCAGTTCCGGACCTTACAGATCATAACTTACATTTATCAATTTTCCAAACACTGGCCTAAATTTTTTTTCCTGTCATTCTACTTCCAAATCATCCTAATCCTAATATAAGCCTCTGACTTTTCGTTCTCACCAAGAGGGAACGAGAAAGCTTATAATATACCTCGTAATGAGGGAATGGATAATTTTGCATCTACGGACGAATCACCGGTTGTTGGTCCTGGCAATGACACATTGTCTTTTCCTGTTTGCACTGGTATTCTTGTTGATGAGCTTATTAACTGGCTCATTCTCGCAACTAAAAACAATTGAGAAATAATGTTTATGTAATGTCAAACTGTTGTTCATAAAGCCCAACTCAACAGTTAATTTCAACCAGAAATTTATCGGACTTCCATCAAAATTTCCCAGGTTTAAGTCTGTAGCCATCAAATCTTTATGATTTTTATGACCAAAAAATGACATAGTGATCCCAAAATCACATCCAAATTAATAATCAGCATTCCAGATATTCAAGATATGCTCAAGATGCCCACCTCGAAAACTTTCAAAATCTTCGGGTTTCGAAAGCCAGTTGATGTTACCAATTTATTTCATTCTTATGCCCTACAGTGCGGGTATTGTGAAGAAATATTCAATAGCACCACAGATATAATGGATCTTGAAAACAGATGCATCTTGCAACGATGCACGGCCAAATCATTGATTCAACAAACTTAGCAATTTCAACATAATCGGAAAGCAAAATCAATGGACATAGTTTTGAAGCTGAAAAAATTCAACAACTACCTAAAAATTTTGGCTTTAAGAACTGCGTACTTAACGATATATATTCGTGTTATGCGAAGAAATACTCAATATTCTTCAGAATAGCACAACAAAGAATGAGAGTATTTTCACTATTCCCAACCACCTTACCTACCTATACGGCCTAAATGCGGTACTTACTATGACCCTGGTACTCCTCAAACAATTAGTCATTATATAGTGCTGTCGGATTTTAATCCGATCATTGTGGCATTTAAAAATATCTGTTACGATTATTTTTATTGGAAACTCAGTCACAGTCACACAACACAAGAGTAACCGCTAGAGAAAGTGCCTAGTTGATAAGCTTTCACGAAGTATAAATAAACGAAGATTTTAGAGTAAGTAAATGCATCTGTAATTCATCCTCTTAGAAATTCACTCATAATATTCCATCGGAAAGCATACTAAATTCTAAATTTTAAATAATCTCATAGGAAGTGCTCATAAATGTCAGATGCTTAAGGTGAAATGAAATCATTGAGGGGCCTAGCTAATAAAAAAATCACTACAGGTGCACCACAATGCACAGAATGAAACGAATAGATCTTACTATGAATATTAATTATGTTTTAATTTAATCCGAAGAAAAAGTCGCTGGGAAATGGGAAAAGCTGGGAAATGAAATTAGACGTACATTCCAGTTTACAGTATAGGCATCCCTAGCAAAATATCTAGGCAGCCCATTGTTGACATTGACTACGGTATAATCCGATATAACATATATGTTGTAAAGTATGATCCTACAGATGGAATATTTGAAATAAGTGGAAGAGCGCAACATCATCCATAGCGCGATGATACATAACATCATTGCACGCAACAATTAAATACTTATGCGAGGAGCATCCTCATCCATGATACACCCACACACGACTGTTTACGTATTAAAAATACAGGCATAAAGATAGAGCTGTTACACAGAAAGGCCTAATGAACACAAATGTAAAGTGTAAAAGAAGTTAAGCCTAACTTTAGGGATTACGATAAGTTAACAGAATGGAAGTAATCGATTTTGAATAGTGAGATATAAAGAGAACAACCACATGTTGATACATAACAGTTTGCATAGAAACCTATTAATAAGCAATCAATTTAAGATGAAGAATAAACAATTCATAGATGATTTGAAATGTGTACTACATTTTAAGCTAATTTAAAATATGACAATCAATGATTAATTTGCCATAATAGTCTTAACATTATATGCTGCTAATATACAACCATATATAAGTATATTAATAGCGTTTAATGAAGTGAAAGTGAAAATGAATTGATTAAACATATATTTAAATATTTAAATTTAAATTTAAGTTATTTTAGTTAAATGTTAAATTGAAATATGATGAATGAAAGAAGATGGGCGGCAAAACATATCATTTAAAATTGACAAAGCGATTGGGTGAAAACAGGTTGCAAACACTGCCTTAAAGAATATAGCCATTGGTAGTACTATAGAGAGGGCAGCACAAGAAGACTATGATTTTACGGTAGCTTTTTTTTGAATCTAAAATGAAAGAATAAATGAATTTTAGAGAAATATAATCAAATTAGCATACAAAAATTTCGCCTCCCAGATATTCTCGTTATTCATCGAAGTTATCATATTGCCAATAATATAAGTGATAATGCGTGAAAATTCTTGCAAAGGCCTGATAAAAATATTGGGCCAAGTAAAGGCAAAAGATTTAGCCTAGCCAAGGGATAAACTCGCGTGGGCCTAATAATCATCGACACGCAGTTTTGGAAAATCATAGTAGAACGAAGAAGAATGTGTGGGCGAATTGAAAAGGAGGCGAGAAGACTGCGAGTGCAATGTGTTGTTGGCAAAAACCAATGGAGTATGAGGAGAATAGAACGGACAGACAGACAGACAGTGTGATTAAAGATGATTGCAAAAGGACATGGATGCAGAATGACAGAGTGTCTGGGAGAAGTAAGAGAAGCATGAGAGTAGTGCCTTTTATTCAAGGAGAAGCTCAAATTCCCTCTCTATTCAAGCATTGATGTTTGGAAAGAGAGAAGTGTGCAATGAAGAGGAGCAGACAGCTCGACACTCCACCCACTATCATTACAGTGCAACCCCCGCACGCGCGCAACACATGAATAAACGTGCGGACATCCACCTACATACGCTTAACACACTTACACGGCCCACAAGAGAGTATAGCGCTCGCGTACACGCTATGCGAACTCAATCATACGCCCACATACGTTACAAATAAGATAAGTCCTGTTAAAAAGTTACTAGCTAGCCTTGCAATTGATAGTAGTATGATGAGATAGATATGGTTCATTTTCCTTCTGTTATAGGCATGGAGAGTACCTGCTGACCTGCCAAATATAAGCCTATGTTAGCTACTTGTCCTTAATGGATTGTTAATTGACAGGCCTCAACATACCTAGGAGAAATGTATAAGGTAAGCCTACCTTATCCTGTCGAAGTTGTTATTAGCTAGGAAGTTTCGTTGTGTGGGTAGCACAGAGAAGTGAGCGGGCGTCGATATTGGAGCTTCGTATGAGGTTGTAATGGATAAAAGGGAGGAGGTCAAAAGGTTACAGATTAAACTATCTAACTTCTTCTGAGGTATGTTTGATTGATATAGCTGTACAGTGCTAGTTGATCGTGAATGAATGGAATAGGTAGGTACGCAAGTAATTGACTTTGAAACGGTTTGAATAACTCGAAATAATTGCCTTTGATGCAGAAAAAGGTAAGTGACCGCTCGATATTAGAGATGAACGTGAAGTTTTCCTGCAGTTAGCAGTAATGTCAGGATGTTGAATTATAGATCACAAATGATTCATTGAAGTTTTGTTTCATCAGGCCTTATTATTTTACTGAGCTGAATTCAAATCATTCATAAATTAAATTTTTTCCATCTTGAATCATTTTTGAATTACATGATTCTCTAGTTTTATTGCTACCTGTAAATGCTTTATTACAATTCTCAGCAGAAATCATCATTCTGGTGGTGGTGATTCGTACAAATAGAACCAGAAAATATGAGACAAATTAACGAGTAACTTGAAAGTGGCCGATATAATGCCATTCATTCATTCATGTCTGTGTGTGTGTATGTGTGTGTGTATGTGTGTGTGTATGTGTGTGTGTATGTGTGT